>CM035160.1:120793515-120956451 GCA_020205615.1 Panax quinquefolius | reverse complement strand
GCGGTATTTGGTTCTAAAGGAGGAAGCGACCACCGGTTAAATGCTACAAATGTGGAAAAGAGGTTATAGATTGGCCCTTGCGCAACCCGATTCGAGGTATGCTATAATTGTGGAAAGGAAGGACGTATCATACCGAGATGCTCTGATAATGAAACCTGGTTAAATGAGGAATGAGGTGACTCGAAACATGCGGAAAGAAGTTAAGTCCCAATGATTAAGGGAGGCGTTTGTTGTGGCCCGAATTAAGCCCAATCGAGGAACCCAACGAGGTGATGGCGGGTGAAAATTTGTTTATAAATTCTTATATTTATACCTTACGCGATCTGGGTCTTTGCCGTTCATTTTATCTCTCCACCTTTGTGTACTTGATTAAACTTGACTCTGGGAGAATTAGACTTTGACCTACTCATGTGGAAGCTCCAGATTAGGAGAAACTTTCATCATCCACTTTGTTTATAAATCTTGTTTGATTGAGTTACTTCCATTACACTTTTATTGACCTTGTATCTCTTCAAAGATGCTTACTTTTGATGTGATTTTAGGGATTGATTAGTTAGCTTCTTTCATAAACTACGAAATTGATTGTTTAAGTCAGGTTGTTAATTTTTCATCTTCCCTAACCAACTTTGTTTAATGAGAATTCAAAAGCAACCAAAACACATTAAAATCGGTCGACAGCCGTATCTAATCGTAAATTGTTACGTAGCGCCCCGAAAATAGGTATACATCACTGATTCACGAGTTGTGATCGTGATGCAAAACTGACTACAACTTTATTATTACAATGATTAAAAGCGTGAGTTTGAATACAAATATTATCTTAGACAATATACTATACTCAAATAAATCCTCATCACATTTATTGATACATTATTTTTACAAAAATGGTGAGGAATTACTAAATGATCCTTTAAAACCTTCATTCCATTTACTGAGCTAAGTACTGTTATATTCTAAGCCTCCACAGAGAAAAATGGAACAAAAAGGAAAAGGGTGAGCTTCAGCTAGCTCGGTAAAGAATATTATGACTAAGATAATATACAACAAATTATCGTTAGTCTTGACGGGGAAAAATATAATAGAATCTGATGAGCCAATGAATTTTAAATTCGATATTACGCGGTGAAATAATAATTCGTTAGAAGAGTTAAGTAGAGAATGCTGAAACTTCTATCTTACTGTATGAATTTAAAAGTTCATAAATCTATCTTTTATCCTGTAACATCAATCAATATACATCATAAAGAATCAAATATTCATCTTTACTCTGACGAGAATATTCATTGATTAAGATGTATTAATTTAAACACTTCACTTTTCTTTGGCGCATCTTTTTCACGAGCGAAATCGTTCATCTTTTTTTTCTGGTTGAAGATATTCTTAAGAAATCATTAAATCTTTACTTTCTGAGGCCGAAGATATTCCATAATATCATCATTTAAGGCGAGATGATGAAAAATATATTTTAAAAGCGAATCGATTGAAACAAAATGACGAGGATTAAAGGATTAAGGATTACGTACTTCCCAAAAAAATAGGTATACATCACCCATTACGAGTTGTCGATACATGATGCGAAAGCAACTACAACTTTATTATTACAACGCGGTAAAGCGTGAGTTTAAATACAAATATTATCTTACAGAGCGATATTTATACTCAAATAAATCCTCATCACATTTATTGATACATTATTTTACAAAAATGGTGAGGACTACTAAACAATCCTTTCTAAAACCTTCATTTCATTACCCAAGGCTACGTCTATTTATATTACCGCCTCACGAGAAGAATGGAACAAAAAAAGGAAAAGGGTGAGCTCATTAGCTCGATAAAGAATATTATGACTAAGATAATATCTGACAAATTATCGTTAGTCTTGACGAGGGAAAAATTTAATAGAATCTGATAGACAACAAATTTTAAATCGATATTACATGGTGAAATAATAATTCATTAGAAGAGTTAAGTAGAGAATGAAAACTACTATCTTCATGTATGAATTTAAAAGTTCATAAATCATATCTTTTATCACTGTAACAACAATCGATATATCATACGGAATCAAATATTCATCTTTTACTCTGAGGCGAAGATATTCATCGATTAATCGTATTCATTTAAAACACTGTTCATCTTTTACTTCTGGGCGAAGATATTAATCGATCGGTCGTATTCATCTCGACACACACTTTCTTTGCTTTACCGAAGATATTCGGGCGAAGATATTCTTGAAAAATCATTCGAAAATCTTTTTCTACTGGGCGAAGATATTCAATAATATCATCATTTAAGGCGAGGATGATGAAAAATATTTTTAAAAAGCGAATCGGTGAAACAAAAAATGAGGATTAAGGATTAAGGATTTAGTACTTTGTTTTATCCGTATCAGCAATACCCCAAAAATAATCGTAGTGGTGTAAAATTGAGAATGATCAAAACATGGATCTGATCGAAAAGCTAGTATCAAAATAGATATTTTTGGACGAAAAGAAGAAATTTATTTTTTTGGTGAATAGTATAGTATCGTGAATAGTCTTAGTATCGTGAATAGTCTTAGTATCGTGAATAATAATATATCGTGAATAGTAAATCAGACACCGAAAAGATAGAAATTCCACAAAAAAAACATTTTCACGCTTCATGAATAGTACTCGTGAATAGTAACTTCGTGAATAGTAACTCATGAATAGTAACTTCGTGAATAGTAACTCATGAATAGTAACCCCGAGCATGAAAAAGTTCCAAATTTGATAAAAACTTGGATCGACATTTGACGTAATGATATTGAAGAAATAATATCATTCTGAAAAAAATAATATCCACTTACCTCGAAGAATCGGTGCCGGAAGGAAAGGTCGGAAGTGATCTTTGAATGAAACTTATCTTGAGCGACAACTCTCAAAGTATCTAAATACTCACAAAATCGCTCGATAATATAGAGAGAAAGAAAACTTTGTTTACGGTGTGATTTTCAATTCTAACAGCCCTCTATTTATAGGAAAATGTTAGCCGTAAAGCGGACTTGACTTCTTTACACGATGGCTTTACACTTCTATTGCCACCCACCACATTTGAAATAAAATTCAGCACATTTCTTCACCAACCACAAGTGGGGCCCCCTCAATTCTAAATTTTCCACCAAAATCAATTATAACCTAATTTTTAGAATCGAGACACCTCTTAAAATTCATAACAAATCATTCGTGCATTTTAACGGTTCAAAATTTGTGGACATATACTCAACTTATGTATGTATAACATACCCAAAAATTACCACAATCAGCGGTCGGATTAAAAATTATAATCCCATGATATATCTAAAACCCACGATTTAATTTTTAATACCTCGATACGGTAAAATCTTGATAAAACACCTCAACAATAATTTCTTCATTTATAACCACATAAATAAATCCATCATTTATATCCACATAAAATAAATATTTCTTTATCATATGAATCGATAATTAATTATTCACAAATAATATTACGAGAATCTGATTATAATGACGGTAGTTCGAGGAAGAGGGGCTTTCAGATAAGGATTTCTCCTTCTTGGCGTATGATTAGGTGACAAACCTCTCCTTGTGAGAACTTTCTAGACATTGCCGATAATCTTTATCTAATAATATTATTTTAAATAATATGAATTATTGATCGATAATGGAGATAATAATGCGGTGTGATTATTGAACAATGATAATATAAAATATCATATGATGATTATTGAATCGATAAAATAAAATATTGAGCGATAACTCTTGTGAAAATTATTGAGTAGTGCCTTCTTACGTAAGGATCGATAATTGACAATGCATGCGATCTGGTGTCTTCTTTGTGCGACCACGCGTATTCTTGTATTTTAACCACAAGGGTATTCAGCGATCTTAGCTTGGTAACAACTTCTGTAGTTATTTTTAACTTGACTTATATTTGTCGTTTTCTTCATCGATCGCGCTTTCAGAGTTATGGGGCCTGGCATGGCATTTTGCTTGTAGTAAATACGAATATTCACAAGCGATCTGAATATTCCACGACGAAACGAATATTCCAAAGCAAAAATGAATATTTTATAACCACTTGCTTATTTTGAAATATTTGCGTATTTAACCCATAGCTATCCACATTAATCAAATCAACCCTTACTATTTCAAAATAATAAATAAAGGAAATTCCTTTTTATTTAAAAAAAATTTGAGGTCTTCTGACCTCCCTCTTATGAAATTTCGTCCTCGAAATTGGCGTCACGATACACAGTGTTTGAAAAGGTGAGGATACCTCGCTTTCATTTTAGTTTCAATTCGGTCATTTCCTCTATAGCATGATTCCTCCTGAAAACTTTAACTTGTGGTATGACCTTTCTTGGCGTGGGACATGCTCCTTCTATCAAGATCTTGATAGGTACCTCCTCATACGTTAAGTCTTGGCTATCTAAATCGGTTCTAACTTTCGATAGCGTGGTTGGGTCTTTCACATATTTCTGAAATCGGATATATGAAACACATTATGAAACGAGACATACTCGGAGAATGCTTATGAGTCTATAGGCTACATTTCTACTCGGTCGAGAATTTGAAATGGACGATAAATCGTGGATTGAGCTTTCCTCTCTTCCCGAATCTTGTAACTCCCTTCCGTGGAGCGACTTCATGACAATCATGATCCCTACATTAAATTCCCGTCCTTTCGATGAAGATCGCATAACTCTTTTGTCGATCTTGGTAGTTTGTATCGTTTGTCGAATTATTTGGATCTTTTCGGTGAGTCATACGTCTTAACTTCGGGTCCCAACAATGTTGCTTCACCCACCTCATCCCAACGTATTGGAAGCGACATTTTCGTCCGTATAATGCTTGAATGGAGCCACACTATACTTGCACGATAAGCTTTGTTGTTGTAGGAGAATTCCTGATGGTAAATACTTATCATTGCCCTTGAAGTCAGGACCACGAGTCTTAATAAATCTTGAGAGTTTGAATAGTCCTCTCGATTGTCCGTCCAGTTTGGGGATGGTATCTTAGAACTAAATGTAAATCCGTGCCCGTAGCTTTTTGCAAGCTAACCCAAAATCTTGAAGTGAATCTTGGGTCGCGATCAAAACTATGGATCTGGGCATGCCGTACTGACCTCACGATCTCATTTCGTACATCTAGCAAGGCGTTCGAGTGAATAAGTCTCGTATCGGCGAAATGAAAGCGGACTTGGTTAATCTATCAATGATAACCCAAATAGCATTGATGCCTTGAAAATAGTAGGAAGACAAAATGTGAAATCCGTGGTAATGTGTTCCCACTTCCATTTAGGAATCTCGAGTGGTTCTGCGGACCCTTAGGTACTAGATGCTCGCCTTTTACGTTGTGAGTTAAACACATCGAGATAAACTTTGCAATCTCTCTCTTCGTATTATTCCACCAAAATGTATGTAGAAGATCACGATACATTTAGTACTTCGAGGATGGATTGCAAATGGTGTATTGTGTGCCTCCATCGTAATCTTGTACTTCAAATCAGTCGTTAGGAACCTGAAAGTCTAGAGTGGACTCGAAGTATTCCTTCTTCATCGATTCTCGCTTAGGAATAGCTCCTTCTTGTACTTTTTCTTCTTCATACGTATCATTTCAAGATTCGGTGGCTTGAAAGCGACCTTAACTTTTCTATTAAAGTTGGCTCTGTCATATACTTGACATCATCCTTTTCGTTCGCGTATGATCTTCTACTCGATCGATCGTCGGCTACTGCGTTAAACTTTACCGGGATGGTATTGAATAGTGTGGTCGTAGTCTTTCGATAGCTTTCGAACCAGCGTCATTGCTTAGCGTGTTGAGTTCTTTTTGAGTGAAGAAATATTTTAAAGGCTTTTATGGTGCGAATATATCTCACTTTCTCCCCATATAGATAGTGCCTCCGTATCTTTAAGCAGCAGCAAAGCATTGCTGCATGACTCTAGATCATGGTAGGATAATTCTCTCTCATACTCTTTAAGTTATCATGAGGCATAGGCTATGACTTTCCCGTTGCGTGAGAACACATCTAACCCTTTGCGAAGCATCATTTGTAGATAAAAATCCATCAAGAACGGATGGTATTGTTAGAGCAGTCTTAGAAATAAGTCTCTCTTAAGCTCTTGGAAACTTTTCTCGCATTCTTCTCCTTTGAAGCAATTTTTGTATCCTTCGAGTTAAATTTGAGTTAATGGAGTAGCGATTAGAAAACCCTTCCACGAATCTCAGATAATAACCATAAGCCCAAAAAGCTCGTACTTGATCTGGAAACTTGGTTGCTCGACTTTGTATTGCTTGATCTTGGCCGGATCAGCGGATACTCCGTGTTTTGACACTGCATACCCGAAAGGCTACTTCCTCGAGCGAACTTCGCATTTCTTGATTTGGCATATAGTTTGTTTTCACGAAGCCTTTGGAGTACCGACTTCAAATGGTGCTCATGATCTTCACGACTTTTGGAATATATAAGGATGTCATGATAAAACTGACAACAAGTGATCAAATATTCCTTGAATACTCGGTTCATCGTATCCATGAAAGCCGCGAGGAGCATTAGTTAGTCAGAAAGACATGACTAAAATTCATAATGCCCATCTGGGGAGTTACGAAGGCGGTCTTTGGAATATCCTCGATTCTAATTTTGGTGATGATATCGAGCGAAGATCGATTTTGAAAAGAATTGTGCCCCTTACATTTGGTCGAACAAGTCATCAATCGAGGTGAGGATACTATTCTTGATGGTGACATGGTTCGATTCAGATAGTCGATACAAAATCGCATACTCCGTCTTTCTTTTTACAAATAAAGCAGGAGCACCCGAGGAGATGTCTTGGGGCAGAATGAAAGCAGATGTCCAACAATTCTGTAGTTGGACCTTTAACTCTGAAGTTGATAGGAGCCATTCGATATGGGGTTTTAGAAATGGGCTTTGTGCGGGTTGAGATCGATAAAAATTGACTTCACGTTACGGGGGTGAGGCAGGAAGTTCTTGAAATCGTCGGGAAAATCGATAATAACGGGAATATTATTCAAATTTGGCGTGTCTTTATTCAAATCCATAACATGGGCTAAGAAAGCTTGACATCATCAGTTTTTGATAAGCGAATAGCTTTATGATTAGATATGATAGTGATTGATTTTAATGGTTTAGTTGCTTGAATTAAATCTGACGGGTTGGTTAGGAATATGAAAACTATGACCTTACGAAAACAATCAATTTTGGCGTGATGAGTAGTTAACGATCGATCCCTAAAATCACATCAAAAGCAAGTATCTTTAAAGAGATAAAAGGTCGGCGGGTAAGGTGATGGTGCTGACTTGAATCGAAGCAAGATTTATAAGCGGTGGATGTGATGAAAGTTTCTCTAGCAGAGTTTCCACGAGATAGGTCGAAAGTCTAATTTCTCGGTCGAGTTTAAGCGTTGAGCGCATGCGGAGAGATAAATGAATGGGTATGCCGGTATCAAGTAAAGGTATAAAACATGAGAATTTATAAATAGCTTACCGTGATCACCTCGTTTGGGTTCTCGCATTATGACCGATCTGACAAAGCGCTCTTCCGGAATCGTTGACTTTGACTTTTAGGACGATCTTTTGAGTCATAATCCCCATTGAACTAGGTTTATTCTGCGTCTGATCTCGGCGATATGTCCTTCCTTTCCACAACTATAGCATACCTTGAGCTGTTGTGGGCGGTTTGGTGATATGTCCCTCTTTTCGCATTTGTAGCATATAATGGGTGGTCGTTCTCCTCCCTTAGAACCGATTCTTTGCTTGCCTAACATCGTCTTCACGTAGTCGTTGTTAAATCTCCTCTTTTAAAATCTCCTCTCTGACTAAACTTCTTACATTTTTCATGACCATGATTACCACGGAGTGGTTACCATTTACTGTCCGTCTGTTTCTTTCTCATGAGTTATCATTATTACATTGTTGCTTTATCTACAGTGCGATCTGGTTATGGTCCCTCGGTTGGCCGTACTCGTTATCTCGCTCTAATAATTGAGCCACATTTCTGACATACGAATAAAGAAAGTTTATGAGAATATGAGAAATGAGATCTTGGCGTATCTTGGGTTTGAAACCTCTAAGAAACATCGCGTCATCGTTCCTCATTCTCCACCGAATGAGGTCTGAACACGGATAACTCTCAAACTTTGCCTCGTCTTTGAGACACCGTCGTATTGTTTTTTCTGTCGATGAACTCCACTTCCTTCGTATAATGAACACTTTCGGGAAAGTATTTGTCATTAAATAATCTCTGAAAGCGTCTCCCGAGACATCTTTGAGTGCGAATTTGGATGGAGTGCAACTCCACAGACTCCACCGATGGTCTGCCTCGCCCGCGCGGAACATAAAGGTGGCGAATGGAACCCTCTGTTCCTCCGTGCATCCCGAGACATCGAATATCTTGGTAATTTGTTTGACCCGTGTTTCGCCGTGATCGGATCGGCTTTCCCTTAAATTACGGTGGTCTGACTCTTTGAGCTGCTTGCATTTTGTGACAACTTGGTAATTGCTATCATTTCCTCTGTATTTTGAACACGAGTCTCCCTAAATAGCGATTTTGCGTGAGCTAAAAAGCTTCTAAACATCCCTCGTTCATCATCTGCTCGGTGGTGTTGTTCGCGGGAGGAACATTGCCCGACTGTTGCACGTTCTCCTCGTTGGTAAATCTGAGGCATCTCCACGGTCTCATTTACTCCTTTATTAATATTCTCGATCGACATTCTCAAAATCTTGTCGTAAAAGCAAAGGGTTAATTAAAGAAATCGATATATCACGTAATATCCTATATCTTGACCGACTACAAATAAGCTTAGGTAGGACACCTTTAGCGAAGGATTTTTTTCGTCTCTCCCCTCACAGATTACATTCCGATCTCATGGGAGATCGTATCCCTAGCTACGATACATTTGTGGCGCCCCCAAAATAGGTATACATCACCCATTACGAGGTTGTCGATCGTAGTGCGAAGCAACTACAACTTTATTATTACAACGGTAAAGCGTGAGTTTAAATACAAATATTATCTTACAGACGATATTTATACTCAAATAAATCCTCATCACATTTATTGATACATTATTTTACAAAATGGTGAGGACTACTAAACAATCCTTTCTAAAACCTTCGTTTCCATTACCCCAGGCTTCGTACTCATTTATATTCTAGCCTCACGAGAAGAATGGAACAAAAAGGAAAAGGGTGAGCTCACTAGCTCGGTAAAGAATATTATGACTAAGATAATATCTGACAAATTATCGTTAGTCTTGACGAGGGAAAAATTTAATAGAATCTGATAGGCAACAAATTTTAAATCGATATTAGCATGACGTGAAATAATAATTCATTAGAAGAGTTAAGTAGAGAATCTGAACTACTATCTTACATGTATGAATTTAAAAGTTCATAAATCTATCTTTTATCCTGTAACAACAATCGATATACATACGGAATCAAATATTCATCTTTTACTTTCTGGGCGAAGATATTCATCGATTAATTCGTATTCATTTAAACACTGTTCATCTTTTACTCTGAGGCGAAGATATTAATCGATCGTCGTATTAAATCTCGACACTGTTCATCTTTGCCTTCTGGGCGAAAGATATTCTTGAAATCATTCATCTTTACTTCTGGGCGAAGATATTCAATAATATCATCATTTAAGGCGAGGATGATGAAAATATTTTTAAAAAAGCGAATCGGTGAAACAAAATAATGAGGATTAAGGATTAAGGATTAGTACTTTGTTTTATCCATGTCAGCAATACCCCAAAAATAATCGTAGTGGTGTAAAATTGAGAATGATCAAAACATGGATCTGATGAAAAGCTAGTATCCAAAATAGATATTTTGAATGAAAAGAAGAAATTTTATTTTTTGGTGAATAGTCTTAGTATCGTGAATAGTCTGCAGTATCGTGAATAGTCTTCAAGTATCGTGAATAAGTATCTGAATAGTAAAGCACCAAAGATAGAAATTCCACAAAAAACATCTTCACGCTGACATGAATAGTACTCGTGAATAGTAACTTCGTGAATAGTAACTCATGAATAGTAACTTCGTGAATAGTAACTCATGAATAGTAACCTAGAGCGTGAAAAAGTTCAAATTTGATAAAACTTGGATCGACATTTGACGTAATGATATTGAAGAAATAATATCATTCTGAAAAAAAATAATATCCACTTACCTCGAAGAATCGGTGCTTGGAAGGAAAGGTCGGAGTGATCTTGAATGAAACTTATCTTTGACAACAACTCTCAAAGTATCTAAATACTCACAAAATCGCTCGATAATATAGAGAGAAAAGAAAACTTTGTTTACGGTGTGATTTTCAATTCTAACAACAGCCCTCTATTTATAGGAAAATGTTAGCCGTAAAGCGAGACTTGACTTCTACACGATGGCTTTACACTGCTACTATTGCCACCCACCACATTTGAAATAAAATTCAGCACATTTCTTCACCAACCACAAGTGGGGCCCACTCAATTCTAAATTTTCCACAAAATCAATTATAACCCTAATTTAGAATCAGACACCTCTTAAAATTCATAACAAATCATTCGTGCATTTTAGCGGTTCAAAATTTGTGGACATATACTCGACTTATGTATGTATAACATACCCAAAAATTACCACAATCAGCGGTCGGATTAAAAATTATAACCCCATGATATATATCTAAAACCCACGATTTAATTTTAATACCTCGATACGGTAAAATCTTGATAAAACACCTCAACAATAATTTCTTCATTTATAACCACATAAATAAATCCATCATTTATATCCACATAAAATAAATATTTCTTTATCATATGAATCGATAATTAATTATTCACAAATAATATTACGAGAATCTGATTATAATGACGGTAGTTCCGGGAAGAGGGGGCTTTCAGATAAAGGATTTCTCTTCTTGGTAGTATGATTAGGTGACCAAACCTCTCCTTGTGAGAACTTTCTAGACATTGCCGATAATCTTTATCTAATAATATTATTTAAATAATATGAATTATTGATCGATAATGGAGATAATAATGCGGTGACAATTATTGAACAATGATAATATAAAATATCAATATGTGATTATTGAATCGATAAAATAAAATATTGAGCGATAACTCTTGTGAAAATTATTGAGTAGTGCCTTTCTACGTAAGGATCGATAATTCAACAATGCATGCAATCTGAGTGTCTCTTTTGTGTCGACCAGCGCGTATTCTTTTGTATTTTAACCAGCGGGTATTCAAGCGATCTTACTTGGTAACAACTTCTGTAGATTATTTTTAACTTGACTTATATTTGTCGTTTTCTTCATCGATCGCTTTTAGTTATGGGGCCCACATTGCATTTGGCTTGCAGTCGTGCGAATATTCCAAAGCGATCTGAATATTCCACGACGATGACGAATATTCAAACAAAATGAATATTTTATAACCACTTGCTTATTTTGAAATATTTGCGTATTTAACCATAACTATCCACATTAATCAAATCAACCCTTCTTATTTCAAAATAATAAATAAAGGAAATTCCTTTTTATTTAAAAAAATTTGAGGTCTTACGTACTAACTTCGAGGTCCCAACAATGTTCTTCACCCACTAATCCCAACATATTGGAGAACGACATTTTCGTCCAGTATAATGCTTGAATGGAGCCACACCTATACTTGCACGATAAGCTGTTGTTGTAAGGAGAATTCCACCAATGGTAAATACTTATCAACTACCCTTGTTATTGGTTCTAGGACCACGAGTCTTAATAAATCTTTAAAGAGTTTGAATAGTCCTCTCACGATTGTCCGTCTGGTTTGGGGATGGTATCTTAGAACTAAATCGCAAATCCGTGCCCATAGCTTTTTTTGCAAGCTAACCCAAAATCTTGAAGTGAATCTTGGGTCACGATCGAAAACTATGGATACAAGCCAGGCATGCCATGCAACCTCACAATCTCATTCACAAAATGGGACTTACTAGCAAGGCGTTCGAGGAATAAGTCTCCGTGTATCAATGAGAAATAAGCGGGTTTGGCAAGAAATGTGACGTCTTATCCAAGTCTTGGGCCGAAAGTAATGATTTTGAATGATATTTCTATCATTAATAAATTTCTTGGCGTATTCTTGAAGACTTCTAGCCTACCCTAGAGCGTGAAATCGAATTTTGTATTGACCCCGATCTACAAAACCCATTTCTTAAACCCTCGAATAATTCTTGACTAAAATGAGCAGTTTCGTGGTTTATGATGAAAGTCATAATAAAGCATTGGAATAATGAAAATCATGGGTATATGAAGTATTAGTAAGTTTTATGATGAGTTATGTTGGTTAGATGCGTAAAAACATGAAAGTTTCTTAGAAATCCTGAAAGAGTTGAAAATCAGTTTTAGTGAAAAGCGTAACATGAAATTAAATTGACCATATCTCCTATTATATTTTGAATTTTTGAATGTGGTCAAGTCCTAGAGTTAGATCTATGAGTTACCTAACTAATCCAAGTGGAATTACTGGAAAAGGTGTTGTAGATTTTTTTGTGTGGACTGATTTTAGCAAAGGGTGCAAAGCTGCAAAAACCGAAAAAAGCTTACGCCATGATTTTAGAGAGGCTGTTTCGGCCACTTAAATTATGAGAAAAATTCTGGCCTTTTGGGACATGAAAGTATATGGTATAAAGTATCTCCTGTCCAAAAAATGAGCTCATTCGACTTAAAATGAGCAAGTTATGACTATTTCAATATTTAGGTTTTTAAGCGAAAAACTCTATAACAGGAGTTCTATAACTCAGATGACCATGAAATTTAAACTGGAAGCTCACGTTAACATGTGTAAGGTCCTGCCAAGACTTGGGAATTTTTGGAGTTAAACTTGAGGTAGCTAATTTCTTAAAAATTAAGTGGAAATTGATTTTTTAAAAAATAGTAAATGAATTTTAAAATTCGAGAAAAATATATTTTCATTATGGGACTATATTATACTAAATCCCAGAAAATAAATATTTTTGGGGCTGATTTGGTATTTTTCATGAAAATAGTTTAATTCTGAACATATGAGTTAAATATGTTATGTGAAAGTATGAAAGTTGAAAATAGGATTTTATGGCTAGAGAATCTATATAGAGTATATGCATATTTTTTGAGAGATTTGATAATTGGTGATGATATCTTATGAGTATGACATTTTGAATGATTAAATGCATTATATGGTAAAGTGTAAACAATTAAGATAAATTGTTTATAAATTTAAGAAGTGATTTAAATATTGTTATAATATTAATGTTATTAGATTATGAGATTATTAAATGATTGATAACATGGGGATATTCTTGAATCTGGATAAATTATATTATAAATGTTTAATATTTATCCTTTATCTCATTTGATTGATTCTTTATATCATTATCCTCGTATTTTATATTATGTTGAAAGTCATCGTGGCTGTAGTGCATAGATGGACTTGGTATGATTATGACCCGCGGTTATTCGGTATAATCATGCTTAGTAAATGAATACACAATTATCTTTGGGTAGTAGTGCATGGATAATTTGTGGTGCATTGATATTAATAAATATCCTTGGCACTTTGTAGTGCGGGGATGATTCGATGATGTGGATTAATTATTGAAATTTGAGTCTCGTGATGAAATATTAATTCATGGATCGTTCAAAGTCATACGTGGCTTACGTGCATAGATGGACTTGGTATGATTATGACCGAGGATTATTCGGTATAATCATAATCATAGTAATTGAAAACACAATTATCTTTGGTAGTGTAGTGCATGGATAATTTGTGGTCGTAATCTTAATGAATATCCTTGGCTTTTTGTAGTGCGGGGATGATTCGATGATGTGGATTAATTATTGGTGAGTCTCGGCAATGAAATATTAATTCATGGATGTGTTCAAAGTAAATACATGACTTACGTGCATAGATGGACTTGGTATGATTATGACGAGGATCATTCGGTATAATCATA
The DNA here is from genome assembly GCA_020205615.1 of Panax quinquefolius. NCBI lineage: Eukaryota > Viridiplantae > Streptophyta > Magnoliopsida > Apiales > Araliaceae > Panax > Panax quinquefolius. Next base: position 120,942,460 of record CM035160.1, on the reverse strand, counting down.
ATTAGTAATTGAAAACACAATTATCTTTGGTAGTAGCGCATGGATAATTTGTGGTCATGATAATCTTAATGAATATCCTTGGCTTTTGTAGTGCGGGGATGATTGACGATGTGGATTAATTATTGAAATTTGAGTCTCGTGATGAAATATTAATTCATGGATGTGTTCAAAGTAAATACATGGCTTACGTGCATAGATGGACTTGGTATGATTATGACCGAGGATCATTCGGTATAATCATAATAGTAATTGAAAACACAATTATCTTTGGTAGTAGTAGTGCATGGATAATTTGTGGTCGTGATCTTAATGAATACGATTATCTTTGGGTAGTAGTCATGGATAATTTGTGGTCGTGATCTTAATGAATATCCTTGGCACATAGTGCGGGGATGATTCGATGATATGGATTAATTATTGGTGAGTCTCAATGATGAAATATTAATTCATTGATGTGGTAAAAAGTCATCTTTGGTAGTAGTGCATTGATAGACTTGGTATGATTATGACCGCGGATTATTCGGTATAATCATGGTAGTAATTGAAAACACGAATATCCTTAGCCGATAGTGCATGGATAATTCATGGTTGTGATACTATTAAAATTTGAGTCTCGTATATAGTTGTGGGTAGTATTTATAAATTTTGCACGAAGTATTTAATATTTTAAGATGGTTATATTATATTAGATTGTACCATAATTTCGGGGAATATTCGGATTTTTCGATAAAGATTTAAATTTTGTCGAAAATAATTTTTAATATTATGGTGTGAATTTGAGATAATATTATCATTGGTGGATAAATTTTGCAAAGCGAGTGGTTAATTATATTCGGATTGATTAGGGAATATTAGGTTTAGCGGGAAAAATATCAATTTATTGAAATTATCGGATTGAAAAACGGCGGAATTTTTTGAAATAACGGCGGAAGTTTTCCAGTTGTTCTTGTTGAACTACTCGGTAGTAAAAATGCGATGTCACGTGTGGTTGCGTAGTAATGCTTTACGCGGTATTGATTATTGATGCTTATGTGAGAAGTCACTCGGTTTGATTCCATTATTGTCGATTAATAATATGAATTATTATAGCGATAATGGCGTTTTATTTTATTAGTATTATTAGCGTAATAAAAGCGAAACATCTTTATATAAAATAGAATACTTTATTAAAGTTATTACATAAATAGAATATATTATATTTTATTATGCATAGTGTTGCGTAGTGTTTTGCGTAGTGTTTTGCGTAGTATTGCATAGTGTTTGCATAGTAAAATGTTTTTATATAAATAGAATATATTATATTTTATTTAAAGATTTTTCTTTAAATATGGACCGTCAGATTAAAGTAAATCAATACTGGATAGTTCATGGATTAATTCTTATGCATTCCATTTTCTATAAATAGAAGCTCGTTCCTTCATTATTTTCTTACGAATTCATTGAAACTACAGAGAGAGAAATTATAGAGAGAGCTATATAGAGAAAATTATAGAAAGAAGAAGAGTATTACTTTACTTCCTTTACTTCTATATTGGTTCTTTTACGGTAAGGGTGTTATTCTTTCTTCTTGAAGAGAACTTACATTATTCCATTCATTATTATTACATTGGAATAACTTTTGTAAAAAGTGGCATACCTATACATGCTTTTGTGTCTGGTGGCATACCTATACTTGGTGAAATCCTTATGTTATTCCATTGCTTATTATTACATTGGAATAACTTTGTATCACATGATTTACCTATACTTGGTGACATTCTTATTAATACATTGGAACATCACATGCATGTGTTTTACAGGACACAGTTAAATTTTTTATTGATACATTGGAACATCACATGCGTGTGTTTTACAGGACTGGTTAAAATCTTTATCATACATTGGAATATCTATACATGTGTTTTACAGGATGCGGTTCCATCTTTATTATTACATTGGAACATCACAGCCGGTGTGAATTTCACACGACTGGTTAGATTATTATTATTACATTGGAATAACTTTATCATCTGCAATCTGCATGCATGGTGATTTCTTTTGTTATTCCATTCTTTATTATACCCGGTTGGTTAAAACTTTGACTTACATACTCCATGAAATTAGTAGAATATCCTTGATATTTGCGTTTCATCGATATCTTTTCATGGAAATATTCTTGATCATTCTTGAATTTTACTCTCTGAAAGCGATATCATGTTGACAATTTGGGCGTTAATAATTCATGGATTAAATAATTCTTGAACTTGTTTTATTGAATTATTATGTCATTGTCATCATCCTCGTATTATATTATGTTATCTTTGGCTTACGTGCGTAGATGAACTTAGTATGATTATGACCGGGGATCATTCGGTATAATCATGACTTGATATAAATGATGTGACAAAAGTCCTCGGTGGCTGTAATGTCACGGTGATGGATAGTTTTGGTATGATTATGACCGGGGTGATTCGGTATAGTCATGACCATTGATAATTTGATGAAAATCCTTGGCCAAGTAATGCAGGGATGATTAGATGTGGTGGTTTATTTATTAAATTTGAGTCTCGGTGATAAAAATTGATGAAAACCTTTTAAAACCTAAAAGATAGTAGACTTTATTCTCTACTTGACTCTTTTAATGGATTGCTTATTCAGCTATGATTAAGCTGGTTGTCTATTGTATTTTATCGGTTTAACTTATTTGAAGGCTAATGATAATTTATTACGCATTATCTTAGTCGTAATATTTCTTCTTGGGCTAGTTGAGCTCACCCTTTCTTTCCTTTATTCTCTTGAGGAAATGAGAACATAAATTTGGAGAGACGAGTCGGGGAGCAGTAATGGTCGAGAGGATAGCATTAGTAGTCCTCACTAATACGTGAAATAGTGTGATAATAGTTGTAATGAGGACTCCTTTTGAGTTTGTATAATATCTAGTACAACAATATTTGTATTCAAATTCGACGTTTATGTAAGTTATATTTGTTTATGTACCATGTAAGTGGCGACCCAAGATGGTTATATTAGTAAGTTGTATTTGAATTTATGTACCATGATAAGTGGCGACCCAAGATGGGTGGCGTATACCTAATTTTGAGGCGTCGCGATTGGTATCGAGCTTAGGGATATGATCCACTGGCTAAGATGTGAGATAAGAACTAGGAGGAGAGGAGGGAGAATTCCTTATTTAGTATGACCTACTAAATTTATTTGGTATTTAATTGGTCGGTCGGAATATAGGGATAATTTGTGATATGTTAATTAACCCTTGTTTTTGTGGCGGTGTTTGAGAATGGCATCTGAAAATCTTTGAGATAAGCAATGAAGCACATGAGAGTGTTGATTGATTTCGAAGCAAAAGGTAACGACCAACAACACGATAATAATCATCTTGGTGGTGGCATGTTATCGAACAATGATAACCATCGTGGGGAAATTATCATGCTTAAGAATGGTAACCACTTGATTGGTAATCATGGCAAAGATAATAGAAGTGGAAATTTCAAGAAGAAGGTCATTTAGCTCGATTTTGCCGTATAGTGAAGTCGAAATCCGGTGGGATAGTGGCACCAAAGGCGGATCTGGACAAAACAAAGTCGGTGGTTTCGGGAAGGCGTTTTTTCGTGACTTCTCGAAAAAGGTAACTTAACGAGCGAAGTTATGCGGGTTAGTTAATTATAAATTCTTCTTGAAGTCTATACCTTATTGAATCTGGGTTCTACCCATTCTTTTATCTCTCTCTTGCTTGCGTTCGGCGTTTAAATTTGACTCAGGAGAAATTAGACTTTGATTTATCTATTGAAACCGTTGGGAGAAACCCGTTACCTCCAACATTTATTAATCTTGTTGTTTCAAATAAACACTTTCACGTTACTGTCGATCTTATCTCTTTGAAAATACTTGCCTTTGAGGTAATTTTTGAAAGCGATTGATTAACTACTCATTATTCTTTTTGTAAGGTTGTTAGCTTTCATATTTCTAACCAACTTTGTTATTATCTGAATTCAAAGTAACCAAATCCTAAAGTTAATCTTTGTTATATCAAGCCATAAGTAAAGAGCCCCGATCCTTTCGTTGTTGACTTCCTTGTGTGGAATGCTGCAAGAAGCGGACTTTCTGTGGCGACGTCGTGAATGAAGATGGCAAGTTGATAGGTATCATTGTGAGGTCTTTATCTAGGTTAAGGGATAGAAGTCGCAGTTGGTATTAATGTGACGTCTTATCAAGTCTTGGACGAAATATGATTTTGAATGATATTTCTATCATTAATAAATTTCTTGGCGTATTCTTGAAGACTTCCTAGCCTACCCTAGGCGTGAAATCGAATTTTGTATTGACCCCGGTCTGAAAAACCCATTTCTTAAACCCTCGAATATTTCTTGACTAAAATGAGCATTTCGTGGTTTATGATGAAAGTCATAATAAAAGCATTGGAATAATGAAAATCATGGGTATATGAAGTATTAGTAAGTTTTATGATGAGTTATGTTGGTTAGTATGTAAAAACATGAAAGTTTCTTAGAAATCACAAAGAGTTGAAAATCAGATTTTGGTGAAAAGCGTAACATGAAATTCAATTGACCATATCTCCTATTATATTTTGAATTTTTGAATGTGGTCAAGTCCTAGAGTTAGATCTATGAGTTACCTAACTAATCCAAGTGGAATTACTGGAAAAGGTGTTGTAGATTTTTGTGTGGACTGATTTTAGCAAAGGAGGTGCAAAGCTGCAAAAAAGAAAAAAGCTACTGCCATGATTTTAGAGGCTGTTTCGGCCACTTAAATTATGAGAAAAATTCTGGCCTTTTGGGACATGAAAGTATATGGTATAAAGTACCTCCTGTCCAAAAATGAGCTCATTCGACTTAAAATGAGCAAGTTATGACTATTTCAATATTTAGGTTTTTAGGCGAAAAATGCTACTATAGGAGTTCTATAACTCCGATGACCATGAAATTTAAACTGGAAGCTCACGTTAACATGTGTAAGGTCCTGCCAAGATTTGGGAATTTTGGAGTTAAACTTGAGGTAGCTAATTTCTTAAGGAATTAATTAGAAATTGATTTTGAAAAATAGTAAATGAATTTTAAAAATTAGAGAAAATATATTTTCATTATGGGACTATATTATGCTAAATCCCAGAAAAGAAATATTTTTGGGACTGATTTGGTATTTTTCATGAAAATAGTTTAATTCTGAACATATGAGTTAAATATGTTATGTGAAGTAACAAAGTTGAAAATAGGATTTTATGGCTAGAGAATCTATATAGAGTATATGCATATTTTTGATGAGGATTTGATAATTGGTGATGATATCTTATGAGTATGACATTTTGAATGATTAAATGCATTATATGGTAAAAGCGTAAACAATTAAGATAAATTGTTTATAAATTTAAGAAGTGATTAAAATATTGTTATAATATTAATGATATTAGATTATGAGATTATTAAGTGATTGATAACATGGGGATATTCTTGAATCACTGGATAAATTATATTATAAATGTTTAATATTTATCCTTTATCTCATTTGATTGATTCTTTATATCATTATCCTCGTGTTTATATTATGTTGAAAGTAAATACGTGGCTTTTGTGGTGCATAGATGGACTTGGTATGATTATGACGACGGATTATTGGGGTATAATCATAGCAGTAAATGAATACACAATTATCTTTGGTAGTAGTGCATGGATAATTTGTGGTGCGTGATCTTAATGAATATCCTTGGATTATTTTGTAGTGCGGGGATGATTCGATGATGTGGATTAATTATTGGTGAGTCTCAATGATGAAATATTAATTCATGGATGTGTTCAAAAAATTACATGGCTTACGTGCATAGATGGACTTGGTATGATTATGACGAGGATTGTTCGGTATAATCATAGTAGTAATTAAAACTGATTATCTTTGGTAGTAGTGCGTGGATAATTTGTGGTCGTGATCTTAATGAATATCCTTGGCACATAGTGCGGGGATGATTCGATGATGTGGATTAATTATTGGTGAGTCTCGGCAATGAAATATTAATTCATGGATGTGTTCAAAAGTCATACGTGGAACTACGTGCATAGATGGACTTGGTATGATTATGACTTGAGGATCATTTATAATCATATTATAATAGTAATTGAAAACACTGATTATCTTTGGTAGTAGTGCATGGATAATTTGTGGTCGTGATCTTAATGAATATCCTTGGCACGTAGTGCGGGGATGATTCGGCGATGTGGATTAATTATTGGTGAGTCTCAATGATGAAATATTAATTCATGGATGTGTTCAAAGTCATACATGGCTTACGTGCATAGATGGACTTGGTATGATTATGACCGAGGATCATTCGGTATAATCATAGTAGTAGTAATTGAAAACACAATTATCTTTTAGTAGTGCATGGATAATTTGTGGTCGTGATCTTAATGAATACCACGATTATCTTTGGTAGTAGTGCATGGATAATTTGTGGTCGTGATCTTAATGAATATCCTTGGCACGTAGTGCGGGGATGATTCGATGATATGGATTAATTATTGGTGAGTCTCGTGATGAAATATTAATTCATTGATGTGGTAAAAAAGTCGTCTTTGGTAGTAGTGCATTGATAGACTTGGTATGATTATGACCACGGATTATTCGGTATAATCATGGTAGTAATTGAAAACCACGAATATCCTTAGCGATGGTGCATGGATAATTCATGGTTGTGATCTTATTAAAATTTGAGTCTCGACATTATTGGTTTCTACTTTGGTTGTATATCTTTGGCTGTAGTGCGAAGATGAATTGTTAATGAATATCTTTGGCGGATTGCAAAGATGAATTTAATATTTTTAACGATAAAGGTATTCAAGGTATCCTCATCTCTTTATCATACCAGTGCGTACCCCTAATTTAGAGGTGAAATTCCATAAGGAGGGAGATTGTGAGACCCAGATTTTATCGATAAAGATTTAAATTTTTGTGAAATAATTTTTAATATTATGGTGTGAATTTGAGATAATATTATAGTTGTGGGTAGTATTTATAAATTTTGCAAAGTATCACAGTGGTTATATTATATTCGATTGGTGGGGAATATTCGGTTTAGCGGGAATATTAAATACTGCGGCTCAATCATTGGTGGACCCTAGCGAAATTATTGTCGGATTGAAAGCGACAAAAATATTTTATTGAAATAACGGCGGAAGTTTCTACAGTAGTTCTTGTTGACTACTTTCGGTAGTAAAAATGCGATGTCGTGTGGTTGCATAGTAGCTGCGGTATTGATTATTGATCTTATGTGAGAAGTCACTCGGTTTGATTCCATTATTGTCGATTAATAATATGAATTATTATAGCGATAATGGCGTTTTGTTTTATTAAGTATTATTAGCGTAATAAAAGCGAAACATCTTTTATATAAAATAGAATACTTTATTAAAGTTATTACATAAATAGAATATATTATATTTTATTATGCATAGTGTTGCATAGTGTTTTGCATAGTGTTTTGCATAGTATTGCATAGTGTTTGCATAGTAAAATGTTTTATATAAATAGAATATATTATATTTTATTTAAAAGATTTTTCTTTAAATATGGATAAATCAGATTAAAGTAAATCAATACTGGATAGTTCATGGATTAATTCTTATGCATTCCATTTTCTATAAATAGAAGCTCGTTCCTTCATTATTTTCTTACGAATTCATTGAAACTACAGAGAGAGAAATTATAGAGAGAAGCTATAGAGAAAATTATAGAAAGAAGAAGAGTATACTACTTACTTCACTTCTTACATATTAGGTTCTTTTTACGGTAAAGGGTGTTATTCTTTCTTCTTGAGAGAACTTACATTATTCCATTCATTATTATTACATTGGAATAACTTTTGTAAAAGTGGCATACCTATACATAACTTTTTGTATCTGTGGCATACCTATACTTGGTGAAATCCTTATGTTATTCCATTGCTTATTATTACATTGGAATAACTTTTGTATCTGTGATTTTACCTATACTTGGTGACATTCTTCTATTATTACATTGGAACATCACATGCATGTGTTTTACAGGACACAGTTAATTTTATTATTTACTGTTGGAACATCACATGCATGTGTTTTACAGGACTGGTTAAAATCTTTATCATACTGTTGGAATATCTATACGTGTGTTTTTACAGGATGCAGTTCCATCTTTATTATTACATTGGAACATCACAGCCGGTGTGAATTTCACGACTGGTTAAGATTATTATTATTACATTGGAATAACACATCTATCTGAAATCTGCATGCGTGGTGATTTCTTTTGTTATTCCATTCTTTATTATACCGGTTGGTTAAAACTTTGACTTCTATACTCCATGAAATTAGTAGAATATCCTTGATATTTGCGTTTCATCGATATCTTTTCATGGAAATATTCTTGATCATTCTTGAATTTTACTCTCTGAAAGCGATATCATGTTGACAATTTGGGCGTTAATAATTCATGGATTAAATAATTCTTGAACTTGTTTTATTGAATTATTATGTCATTTGTCATCATCCTCGTGTTATATTATGTTATTTTGGCTTACGTGCGTAGATGAACTTAGTATGATTATGACCGAGGATCATTCGGTATAATCATGACTTGATATAAATGATGTGACAAAAAGTCCTCGGTGGCTTTTGTAATGCGGTGATGGATAGTTTTTGGTATGATTATGACCGGGGTGATTCGGTATAGTCATGACCATTGATAATTTGATGAAAATCCTTGGTAGTAATGCGGGGATGATTAGATGTGGTGGTTTATTTATTAAAAGTGAGTCTCGGTGATAAAAATTGATGAAAACCTTTTAAAACCTAAAAGATAGTAGACTTTATTCTCTACTTGACTCTTTTAATGGATTGCTTATTCAAGCTATGATTAAGCTGGTTGTCTATTGTATTTTATCGGTTTAACTTTGTTGAAGGCTAATGATAATTTATTACGCATTATCTTAGTCATAATATTTCTTCTTGGGCTAGTTGAGCTCACCCTTTCTTTCCTTTATTCTCTTGAGGAAATGAGAACATAAATTTGGAGATGAGTCGGGGAGCGAAGTAATGGTCGAGGAGGATAGCATTAGTAGTCCTCACTATTACGTGAAATAGTGTGATAATAGTTGTAATGAGGACTCCTTTTGAGTTTGTATAATATCTAGTAGACAATATTTGTATTCAAACTCACGGTTTTATGTCGTATTGTACAGCAGTTATATTAGTAAGTTGTATTTGAATTTATGTACCATGTAAGTGGCGACCCAAGATGGGTGGCGTATACCTAATTTTGGGCGTCACATTATTATTAAACAGTGTATGAAATAAGTTCTCTTAAGCTCTTGGAAACTTTCTCGCATTCAAATCGCTCGAAGCAATTTTGTATCCTTTTCGAGTCTCAGCGTATTGCTGGCGTGTTGGAGTTAATGGAGTAGCGATTAGAAAACCCTTGGTAGGATGAATCTTGAGTTAATAGCGCATCGGCGTGAAAAAATCTTCAGCCAGTCTGAAAAGCTTAAGCTCGAAACTTGATCGCTCGAAGCGAGTATCCTTGGTTGCTGGACTTTGTATTGCTTCAATCTTAAGCCCAAAAAGCTTCGTCGGATCAGCATACTTGGTTGCTTTGTTTTGTATTGCTTGATCTTGCCCGACGGATATGCTACTTCCTCAAGGAAGCGAACTTCGCATTTCTTCAATTTGGCATATAGTTGGTTTTCACGAAGCCTTTGGAGTACCGACTTCAAATGGTGCTCATGATCTTCACGACTTTTGGAATATATGAGGATGTCATCGATAAAAACAACAACGAATTGATCAAATATTCCTTGAATACTCGGTTCATCATATCCATGAAAGCGCGAGGAGCATTAGTTAGTCAGAAAGACATGACTAAGAATTCATAATGCCCGTCTGGGGTTTACGAAGGCGGTCTTTGGAATATCCTCGATTTAATCTTGGTGATGATATCGAGCGAAGATCGATTTTTGAAAAGAATTGTGCCTTACAATTTGGTCAAACAAGTCATCAATACGAGGTGAGGATACCTATTCTTGATGGTGACATGGTTCGATTCAGATAGTCGATCAAAGTCGCATACTCCGTCTTTCTTCTTTCTGAATAAAGCAGGAGCACCCCGAGGAGATGTCTTGGGGCGAATGAAACCAGATGTCCAACAATTCACGTAGTTGGACCTTTAACTCTGAAGTTCAATAGGAGCCATTCGATATGGGGTTTTAGAAATGGGCTTTGTGCGGGTTCAAGATCGATAAAAAATCAACTTCACGTTACGGGGTAGGCAAGGAAGTTCTTGAAATCGTCGGAAAGTCGATAACAACGGGAATATTATTCAAATTTGGCGTGTCTTTATTCAAATCCATAACATGGGCTAAGAAAGCTTGACATCCGTTTTTCAATAAGCGAATAGCTTTATGATTAGATATGAGCGGTGATTGATTTTAATGGTTTAGTTGCTTGAATTCGTACAAGCAGGTTGGTTAGGAATATGAAAACTAATGACCTTACGAAAACAATCAATTTTGGCATGATGAGTAGTTAACAATCAATCCTAAAATCACATCAAAAGCAAGTATCTTTAAAGAGATAAGGTTGACGGGTAAGGTAATGGTGCCAACTTGAATCAAACAAGATTTATAAGCGAGTGGATGTGATGAAAGTTTCTCTAGCGGAGTTTCCACAGATAGGTCGAAGTCTAATTTCTCGGTCGAGTTTAAGCGTTGAGCACATGCGGAGAGATAAATGAATGGGTATGCCGGTATCAAGTAAAAGGTATAAACTTTGAGAATTTATAAATAGCTTACCGTGATCACCTCGTTTGGGTTCCTCGCATTATGACCGATCTGACAATAAAGCGTTCTTCCGGAATCGTTGACTTTGACTTTTACGGGGACGATCTTTTGAGTCAAATCCCCATTGAACTAGGTTTTATTCTTTGTCTGATCTCGGCGATATGTCCTTCCTTTCCATAATTATAGCATACCTTGAGCTGTTGTGGGCGGTTTGGTGATATGTCCCTCTTTTCGCATTTATAGCATATAATAATAGGTGGTCGTTCTCCTCCCTTAGAACCGATTCTTCTTAAGCCTTTATCGTCTTCACATGGTCGTTGTTAAATCTCCTCTTTTAAAATCTCCTCATTTCGCTTCTTTTATTTTCATGGCCATGATTACCACAGAGTGGTTACCATTTTGTAAATCTGTTTCTTTCTCATGAGTTATCATTATTACATTATTGCTTATCTACGATCGATCTGGTTGTGGTCCCTCGGTTGGGCGTACTCGTTATCTCGCTCTAATAATTGAGCCACATTTACAACATCTGAATAAAGAGAAAATTTATGAGAAATGAGATCTTGGCGTATCTTGGGTTTCAAACCTCTAAGAAACATCCGCGTCATCGTTCCTCATTCTCCACCAAATGAGGTCTGAACTGGATAACTCTGCAAACTTTGCCTCGTCTTTGAGACAAATCATGTTGTTTTGTTCAATCGATGAACTCCACTTCCTTCATATATAGCGAACACTTTTCGGAAAGTATTTGTCATTAAATAGCTTTCTGAAGCGTCTCCCAAGACATCTTTGAGTCTTAATTTGGATGGAGTGCGCTTCACAGAGACTCCCACCGATGATCGCCTCACCACGGAACATAAAGGTGGCGAATGGAACATACATTCCTCCGTGCATCCCGAGACATCGAATATCTTGGTAATTTGTTTGACCCGTGTTTCCTTGTGATCGGATCTGGCTTTCCTTAAATTCTGGTGGTCCTGACTCTTTGAGCTGCTTGGTTGTGACAACTTGAGTGAATCATTATCATTTCCTCTGTATTTTGAACACGAGTTTCCTAAATGCGATTTTGCATGAGCGCAAAAACTTCTAAACATCCCCTCGTTCATCATACGCTTTCGATGGTGTTGTTCACGGGAGGAACATTACCCGACTGTTACGCGTTCTCCTCGTTGGTGAGTACGAGCGTCTCCACGGTCTCATTTCCATTGTTAATATTCTCGGTCGACATTCTCAAATCTTGTCATAAAATAAGGGTTAATTAAGAAATCAATATATCACATAATATCCCTATATCTTGACCAACTAACAAATAAGCTTAGGTAGGACACCTTTAGCGAAGGATTTACTCGTCTCTCCTCTAGATTCTATTCCCAGATCTCACTTGGGAGATCGTATCCTAAGCTACGATACCAGTGTGGCGCCCCAAAATAGGTATACATCACCCATTACGAGTTGTCAATCATGATGCAGAAACAACTACAACTTTATTATTACTGCAGTAAAAGCTGTGAGTTTGAATACAAATATTATCTTTAGACAATATCTATACTCAAATAAATCCTCATCACATTTATTGATACATTATTTTACAAAAATGGTGAGAACTACTAAACAATCCTTTCTAAAACCTTCATTCCATTACCCCAGGCTCGTACTTCATATATTTCTAGCCTCACGAGAAAAATGGAACAAAAAGGAAAAGGGTGAGCTCAACTAGCTTCGATAAAGAATATTATGACTAAGATAATATCTGACAAATTATCGTTAGTCTTGACGAGGGAAAAATATAATAGAATCTGATAGGCAACAAATTTTAAATCAATATTATGCGGTGAAATAATAATTCATTAGAAGAGTTAAGTAGAGAATGCAAACTACTATCTTCTATGTATGAATTTAAAAGTTCATCGTCTATCTTTTATCCTGTAACATCAATCGATATACATACGGAATCAAATATTCATCTTTTTACTCTGGGCGAAGATATTCATCGATTAAGTCGTATTCATTTAAACACTGTTCATCTTTTGCCTCTTGGCGAAGATATTCTTGAGAAATATTCATCTTTTACTACGGGCCAAAGATATTCTTGAAAATCATTCATCTTTGCCTCGGGCGAAGATATTCCATAATATCATCATTTAAGGTGAGGATGATGAAAAATATTTTTTTTTTTTAAAAGCGAATCCGGTGAAACAAAATGACAAGGATTAAGGATTAAGGATTAGTACTTTGGTTTTATCCCGTCAAAAATACCTCAAAAATAATCATAGTGGTGTAAAATTGAGAATGATCAAAACATGGATCTGATCGAGTTAGTATCGAGAATAGATATTTTAGACGAAAAGAAGAAATTTTATTTTTCGATTGAATAATCTAAGTATCGTGAATAGTCTTGAGTATCGTGAATAGTCTTAGTATCGTGAATAGTAACTCAGAGCACCAAAAGATAGAAATTCTACAAAAACATCTTCACGCTTCGTGAATAGTACTCGTGAATAGTAACTTCGTGAATAGTAACTTCGTGAATAGTAACTTCGTGAATAGTAACTCATGAAATAAGTACCATGAATAGTAACCCAGAGCATGAAAAAGTTTCAAATTTGATAAAAACTTGGATCAACATTTCGGCATAATGATATTGAAGAAATAATATCATTAAAAAAAATAATATCCACTTACCTCGAAGATCGATCTTTAGATGAAACATCGGATATAGGCTATGACTTGGACTTGCTTAGTATAGCAATACTCAAAGTATACTCAAAATACTCACAAGAATCGCTCGATAATATAGAGAGAAAACTTGATTTACGGTGTGATTTTCAATTCTAACCTAAGCACCTATTTATAGGAAAATCTTTAGAACACCAAAGAAAAGAAAATTTAATAAAATATATTATTAATAATAAATTTCCCTCGCCTCTTTGGAAATCAGATCCCAACATTTCCACATGCCAACCTTCTAGAAAGAAATGATAAAAAACTTTTTCATAAAATAAATAATTAAAACTTCAAAAATCAATTATTTTGAACTTGAACTTCAATAATTCATAATAAATAGCCCTTTCATCAGAAAATTCGAATCTCGCGAGTTTTTATAGGAAATTCAATTCTCTACAACTTTGCAGAAGAAAGTTTTTCCAAATTCAAACAAAAATTGGCCAAGAAATCCCAAGCGAGGCGATTTTACAATTTATAATCAAATTTCGGTCGATAAATGGGGTCCACAGACATGTTTAACATGTTTTAAACATTTATTGCAACAAAAATACTCTTCCTCCTCGTATACTCATATATCCCACATTCGTTGTAAAAATATCACCATTAATATATTATTAAAATAATATATTTAAATGAATTATTTTATCGAGAAAAAGATAAAATATTAATTTTCAACAATTGTCATTTTAAAATTTTCTCCATCTATATCCACATAAAATCAATATTTTCCTCATCATATAAATCAATAATTAATTATTCACAAATAATATTACGAGAATCATGATATTGAATGACGAGGCGGTCAAGGAAGAGGGGCTTTCGATAAAATTTTCTTCTTTGGCGCATGATTAGGTGACCAAACCTCTCCTTAGAGCAGAACTTTCTAGACATTGCCAATAATGTTATCTAATAATATTATTGAGATAATATGAATTATTGCCGATAATGAAAAATACATGTAATGTGATTATTGAAACAATGACAATATAAAATATCAAATGACAATTATTAACTTCGATAAAATCTTTGAGCGGTAATTACGTAACCATTATTGAGTAGTGCCTTCTTACGTAAGAATCAATAATTGGTGCAATACAGTGTCTTCTTGTTGACAACAGCGTATTAGTGTGTTTTAACCATAGGGTATTCAATGATGATACTTGATGGTAACAACTCTGCAATTATTTAAAAACAACTTATATTTGTCGTTTTCTTCATCCAATCGCTTTTTAGTTATGGGGCCCACACATGGCTGCTTGTGAGTAAATGCGAATATTCCACAAGCGATCTGAATATTCCACGACCAAACGAATATTCCCAAGCGATAATGAATATTTTATAACCACTTGCTTTATTTTGAAATATTTGCGTATTTAACCCATAACTATCCACATTAATCAAATCAACCCTTACTATTTCAAAATAATAAATAAAGGAAATTCCTTTTATATTAAAATTTAGGGTCTTACATATTCGTTTATTAAAAAATGGATGTCAAGCTTTCTAGCCCATGTTATGGATTTGAATAAAGACACGTCAAATTTGAATAATATTCTGTTGTTATTGACTTTCTGACGTATTTCTAGAAGAACTTCCGAATTCTACCCCGAACTTGAAGTTGAATTCTTTATTGATCTTGAACACGGTACAAAGCCCATTTCTAAAACCCCATATCGAATGGCTCTATTGAACTTGAGAGTTAAAGGTCCAACTACGAGGAATTGTTGGACATCGGTTTCATTCGTCTAGTACATCTCCTTGGGGTGCTCTGTTTTATTTATAAAGAAGAAAAGGCGGGAGTATGCGACTTTGTATTGACTATCGGGAATTGAACCATGTCTCCATCAAGAATAGGTATCCTCTACCTCGTATTGATGACTTGTTTGACCGATTTGAGAAGGCACAATTCTTTTCAAAAATCGATCTTCGCTCGGATATCATCGGTAAAGATTAGGCGAGGATATTCAAAGACGCCTTGAACTTCGGTATGGGCATTATGAATTCTTAGTCATGTCTTTCGGACTAACTAATGCTCCTGCGGCTTTCATGGATATGATGAACCGAGTATTGAGGAATATTTGGATCAATTCGTTGTTGTCTTTATTGATGACATCCTCATATATTCCAAAAGCCGTGAAGATCATGAGCACCATTTGAAGTTTGGTACTCAAAGGCTTCGTGAAAACCAACTATATACCAAATTGAAGAAATGCGAGTTACGGCTTGAGGAAGTAGCATTCCTTGGGCGCGTGGTGTCGAAACATGGAGTATCTGTTGATCCGTGAAGATTGAAGCAATACAAAGTTGAGGAAGCAAGCGAAGTCGGTGGCCAAAGTCACGTAGCTTTTTGGGCTTATTTGGTTATTATCGGAGATTCGTGGAAGGGTTTTCTCGAATCGCTACTCCATTAACTCGCCTAACTCGGAAGGATACAAAATTCGTTTGGAAGCGAAGAATGCGAGAAAAGTTTCAAGAGCTTAAGAGGAGACTTATTTCGACTGTTCTAACAATACCATCCTGGTTCGGATGGATTTGTTATCTCGGCGATGCTTGAGCAAAGGTTAGGATGTGTTCTCATGCAGCGTGGGAAAGTCATAGCCTATGCCTCGCGATAACTTAAAGAGTATGAGAGGAATTATCCTACTCATGATCTAGAGTTAGCGTGATCGTTTTCAGCGCTAAAAATATGGAGGCACTATCTATATGGGGAGAAAGTGGAGATATATTCGGACCATAAAAGCCTTAAATATTTCTTCACTCAAAAGAACTCAACATGCTAAAATGACGTTGGCTCGAGCTATTGAAAGACTACGACCACACTATTCAATACCATCCTGGTAAAGCGAGCGTGGTGGTGACGCATTGAGTAGAAGATCATATCACGGGAGCGAGTGCGATGATGTCAAGTATACGCGTAGAGCTAACTTTAATAGAAAAAGTTAAGGTTTCTCAAGCCCACCGAGGCCGGAGTCGATGCGTATGAAGAAGAAAGTACAAGAAGGAGCTATTCCGAAGCGAGAATTGATGAAGAAGGAATACTTGAGACCACTCTAGACTTTGTGTTCCTAACGACTACGATTTGAAGTACAAGATTATGATGGAGGCACACAATACGCCATTTGCAATCCTTCACGGAAGTACTAAAATGTATCGTGATCTTGACATACATTTTGGTGGAACAATATGAAGAGAGAGATTGCAAAGTTTATCTCGATGTGTTTAACTTGCCAGCGTGTAAAGGCGAGCATCTTGTACCTAAGGGTCCGATTTGCAACCACTTGAGATTCGGAATGGAAGTGGGAACACATTACTATGGATTTCGTTACGGGTCTTCCTACGGTTTCTCAAGGCATCAATGCTATTTGGGTTATTATTGATAGATTAACCAAGTCGCTCATTTTTCTTGCCGTCACGGAGACTTATTCCCTTGAACGTCTTGCTAGTATGTACGTGAATGAGATTGTGAGGTTGCATGGCATGCCTGTATCCATAGTTTTGGATCGTGACCCAAGATTCACTTCAAGATTTTGGGTTAGCTTGCAAAAAGCTATGGGCACGGATTTGCGATTTAGTTGGCATTCCATCCCCAAACCGACGGACAATCCAGAGAGGACTATTCAAACTCTTGAAGATCTATTAAGACTCTGTGTCCTAGACTTCAAGGGTAGTTGGGATAAGTATTTACCATTGGTGGAATTCTCTTACAACAACAGTTATCAAGGCAAGTATAGGTGTGCCTCATTCGAAGCATTATATGGACGAAAATGTCGTTCTCCAATATGTTGGGATGAGGTGGGTGAAGCAACATTGTTGGGACCGAGTTAATACGTATGACTCTAAGAAAAGATCCAAATGATTCGACAACGATACAAAAGCGGCACAAGATCGACAAAAGAGTTATGCGGATCTTCATCGAAAGGGCGTGGAATTTAATGTAGGGGATCATGTATTGTTGCGAGTTGCTCCATGGAAAGGAGTTACAAGATTTGGGAAGAGAGGAAAGCTCGATCCACGATTTATTGGTCCATTTCAAATTCTTGGTGGAGTAGGAAATGTAGCCTATAGACTTGCGTTACCTCAAGTATGTCTCGTGTTCATAATGTGTTTCACATATCGTACTTCATAAATATGTGAAAGACCGAACCACGTTATTGAGTTAGAACCCGGACGAGATAGTGAAGACTTAACGTATGAGGAGGTACTGTCAAGATCTTGGATAGGAAGGAGCATATCCTACACATGAAAGGTCATACCACAAGTTAAAGTTTTGTGGAGGAATCATGCTATATAGAGAAATGACACAGGAATTGAAAGCGGAAATGAAAGCGAGGTATCCTCACCTTTTTGAAACACAGAATCGTACGTCGATTTCGAGGACGAAATTTCATAAGGAGGGAGGTTGTAAGACCGAAAATTTTTAAATAAAAGGAATTTCCTTTATTTATTATTTTGAAATAGTAAGGGTTGATTTGATTAATGTGGATAGTTAAGGGTTAAATACGCCAAAAATATTTCAAAATAAGCAAGTGGTTATAAAATATTCATTATCGTCGGGGAATATTCGTTTGGTCGTGGAATATTAAATCTTGTTGGGAAATATTAAATGCGACGACGGTAGCAGCCATGTATGGGGCCCATATGTGAAAGCGATTGGATGAAGAAAGCGACAAATATAAGTTGTTTAAAAATAACTAGCGTAGTTGTTATCGTTAACACTATTGGAATACCCGGTGGTTAAAACACAAGAATGGCGGCGTTGTTGCATAAAGAAGATGTACGATATTGCACCAATTATTGATTCTTACGTAAGAAGGCACTACTCAATAATGGTTACGAATAATTCTTATTCAGTATTTTATTGAGTTAATAATTGTTGCGTTGATTTTTTTATATTGTTGTTGTTTGATAATTGTCATTTACAGTATCTTTCATTATCGAAGCAATAATTCATATTATCCGAATAATATTATTAGATAACATTATTGGCAATGTCTAGAAGTTTCTGTCTAAGGAGAGGTTTGGTCACCTAATCAAGGCGCGAAGAAGAAATTCTTATTGGAAAGCCCCCTCTTCACAGGAGGCGCTTTGGTTGTCAATATTGTGATTACGTAATATTATTTGTGAATAATTAATTATTGATTTATATGATGAGGAAAATATTGATTTTATGTGGATATAGATGGAGAAAATTTTTAAAATGACAATTGTTGAAAATTAATATTTTATCTTTTTCGATAAAATAATTCATTTAAATATATTATTTTAATAATATATTAATGGTGATATTTTTACAACGAATGTGGGATATATGAGTATACGAGGAGGAAGAGTATTTTTGTTGCAATAAATGTTTAAAACATGTTAAACATGCTCGGTGGACCCCATTTATTGGTGAAATTTGATTATATAGCTTTTGTAAAATCGCCCGTTTGTGGATTTCGGTCAATTTCTATTTGGAATTTGGAAAACTTTCTTACGCAAAGTTGTAGAGAATTGAATTTCCTATAAAAACTCGTGTGATTCGAATTTTTTGATGAAAGGGCTATTTATTATGAATTATTGAAGTTAGAAGCTCAAAATAATTAATTTTTGGAAGTTTTAATTATTTTATTATGAAAAACGTTTTTGTCACTTATGGGACATGTGTTAGTGGTTGATTTCAGCTGATGGTGTAGTAGGAAGATGTGGAAAAATAATATTATTAATATATTAAATTTTACGCTTTGGTGTTCTAAGCAATTTCTATAAATAGGTCTTGGGTTAGAATTGAAAATCACACGAAGCTGAAGTTTTCTCTCTATATTATCGAGTATTCTTGTGAGTATTTTGAGTATACTTTGAGTATTGCTATACGGTGCAAGTCCAAGTCATAGCTTTATATCCTGTTTCAATTTAGAAATCGATCTTTCGAGGTAAGGGATGTTATTTTCTTCTCAAATGATATTATTTCTTCAATATCATTATCTTTGAAATGTTGATCTGAAGTTTTTATCAAATTTGGAATTTTTTCATGTGGGGTTACTATTCATGAGTTACTATTCACAAGTTACTATTCACAAGTACTATATTAAGTGAAGCGTGAAGATGTTTTTTGTGGAATTTCTATCTTTTGGTGTGAGATTCTTATTCACGATATCAAGACTTTATTCACGATATCTGAAGACTATTCACGATATACGGTACTATTCAATCGAAAAATAAAATTTCTTCTTTTCGTCTAAAACATCTATTACGGATACTAACTCGATTGTATCCATGTTTTGATCATTCTTGAATTTTACACCACTATGATTATTTTTGAGGTATTTTTGGACGTGGATAAAACCAAGTACGAATCCTTAATCCTTAATCCTTGTCATTTTGTTTCCTTTGGATTCGTTTCTTTTAAAAAATATTTTCATCATCCTCGGTCTTAAATGATGATATTATGGAATATCTTTGGCTTGTAGTGCAAAGATGAATGATTTCTTAAGAATATCTTTGTTTTGTAGTGCAAAGATGAATGATTTCTCGAAGAATATCTTTGGCCCGTAGTGCAAAAAGATGAGCGAGTGTTTAAATGAACATGACTAATGATGAATATCTTTGGCTGTAGTGCAAAGATGAATATTTGATTCAGATGTATATTGATTGATGTTACGAGGGGATAAAAGATGAGCGATGAACTTTTTAAATTCATACATAGAAGATAGTAGTTTGCATTCTCTACTTAACTCTTCTAATGAATTATTATTTCATTGCTGCGAATATTGATTTAAAATTTGTTGTCTATTGTATTCTATTAGATTTTTCCTGTTGAAGACTAACGATAATTTGTTGTATATTATCTTAGTCATAATATTCTTTTCTTGAGCTAGTTGAGCTCACCCTTTTCCTTTTGTTCCATTTTTTTCTCGGGAGGCGAGAATATAGTGAGTACGCAGTCTGGGGTATGGAATGAAGGTTTTAGAAAGGATTGATTAGTAGTCCTCACCATTTTGTAAAATAATGTATTAATAAATGTGATGAGGATTTATTTGAGTATAGATATTATGCAGAAGATAATATTTGTATTCAAACTCACAGTTTCTTGTTGTAATAATAAAGTTGTAGTTGTTTACATACCATGTATTGACAACTCGGAATAGGTGATGTATACCTATTTTGGGGCGTCACAATATATTTCTTTGAGATATTAATATATTTGGCAGTATGGTGCAAATATGAATCTGTTGATGAATATATTTGGCACGTGAAGTGCAAATATGAATCTGTTGATGAATATATTTGGCCTGTAGTGCAAATATGAACCGTTGAGGAATATCTTTGGCCTGTAGTGCAAAGATGAATTGTTGATGAATATCTTTGGCCCGTAGTGCAAAGATGACCTGCTGTTGAATATCTTTGGCTAGTAGTGCAAAGATAAACTGTTGATGAATATCTTTGGCCCGTAGTACAAAGATGAATTTATTAGTATGATTATGAACAGGAACTGTGATTTGGAATAACCATGATCTTTGATTTTCAGGTAAAGACATGTGATGAAAATTATCTTCGTCCTGGATGCGAAGAAAAATTTAGAATCACAATTATGATTATGAGTTATTCATATGATTGTGGACCAGAACTGTTGATTAATGTTACAAGGATAAAATATTGTTGGTGGATTTTTAACATAGAGAAGATAATAGACTTTATGGTCTATTTGACTCTTCTAATGGATTGCTCGTTCCGCTGCAACTATGGTTGAAAAGTTTATCATCTACCATATGTTCTAAATCTTCGATTTATTCTCGATGAAGGCTATTGATAATTTAAT
Organism: Panax quinquefolius; assembly: GCA_020205615.1. Taxonomy (NCBI): domain Eukaryota; kingdom Viridiplantae; phylum Streptophyta; class Magnoliopsida; order Apiales; family Araliaceae; genus Panax; species Panax quinquefolius. The sequence continues at coordinate 120,921,128 of CM035160.1, read as the reverse complement.
TATCTTTAGTCATGATATTCTTTACTGGGCTAGTTGTGCTGTAACGACCCCAAAATAGGTCCATTCCATCCAACCCATTCTGAGTCGCCAAATATATGGTGCGGAAAACAACTACAATTTTATTACAACAATTGTCGTGCAAAATACAACAACACATATGCTGTGAGTTTGGATACAAATATATACCAACTGTAGCACGTCACAATGACACCTTACATAAAGGTATAGTCAAAAACTGTTTTAGAAATTAGAATCTTTGGGAAGTGCTCAAGGAAACCTTCGTACATGGGAGGCCATGCTTTTAGGTTATGGTAGATATCATATGGCCACAGAATTATCCTTGGTTGACCCAATAGAACCCAAAGAAAAACGAGAAGATTACTATCATATTCTTCCCAATGGTGAGTCTTCTCTTGACATATCATTATCTCCACTGTCTCTAATTGGGTATTATACTCCAAACAAACACCAAGATTATATTGGTAGTGCTTGTAAATATACTCAGCAAGTGGATGAGCACAACCATGTCTTATGATGACACGAGGTTGTATGTTATTAGACATCTTGTATGATAGTGGCAAAACACCCTTCCAAGTTAAATTCACCTCACCCTCAACATCTATAGACCACCATTCTATTCCCCTCGCTTATTCCGTTCGACCCAAACTACACTTTTATTACACGAAAGAATTGTGAAACAAAAGGGTGAGCACAACTAGCTCGATAAAGAATATTATGACTAAAGATAAATAAATTATCAATAGTCTTCATCGGTAATAAATTATCGGTGGTTTGGCTTTTGTAATGTGAAACGACAAGTGGTTCGATGCACGTAATGTGAAAGCGACAAGTGGTTCGGCACTTTGTAATGTGAAAGCGACAAGTGGTTCGGCCTTTGTAATGTGAAGCGACAAGTGGTTCGACGTCTGGTAAAGGTAATTACTATTGACGAAGGTAATTACTATTCACAAAGGTAATTACTATTCGACGAAGGTAATTACTATTGACGAAGAGACTCTTAGATGATGACATATGGGCCCCCATAAAATAATCAAACTTACCACAATAAATCTCATAACAGACTCTTTATATACATCAAGGATTGAATAAATATTACCACAAATCATTTTATTTTTAATCAACACATATTTAATCTTTCAACAATTATTAATCATTTATAACTTGTCGTCTCAATTATTAATTTAATACTATAACATATTATCTGAGATGATCTTTGTGACAATAATTGAATCAATAATATAAGAGATATGATCTGCAATTCCATCGTAGCAATAATTGAGCATACCGGTGACTTCTCACGTAAGCATCAATAATCAATATCGTGTCTTCTACTATACAACTACGCGTATTCATCGTACTTTTACTACTGTAGTTCAACGGTTTTAACGGTAATACCTCTGTAGTTATTTTATAGAAAGATAATTTTGTCGTTTTCTAACTACGACAATACTTTTAGTTAAGGGTCCACTAATGATTGAGTAGTCGCATACGAATATTCCCCGACAAAAGAATATTCCCAGACCAAACGAATATTTTATAACAACTTGCTTACTTTGCAAAATTTATAAATATTACCCACAACTATAACATTATATCAAATTTATTCCATAATATTCAAAATAATATTTATAGAAAATTCATCTTTATTTATAAAAGTTGGGGTCTTACAACCTCCCTTCTTATGAAATTTAAGCCCTCGAAATTAGGGTACGCACTGGTATGTCGAAGAGGTAAGGATATCTTGATTTCATTTGATTCTAACTCCCAAGTCATTTCCTCAACATCGTGGTTCCTCCACAAAACTTTGACTTGAGGTATAACCTTGGAGCGTAGAATATGTTCCTTCTTATCCAAGATTTGAACATGAACCTCTTCATACGTCAAATTTTCCGCTATTTCATCCGGTTCTAACTTAATAATAAGGTTCGGGTCTTTCACATATTTACGTAACATGGATATGTGAAAAACGTTATGAACACGAGACATACTTGGCGGTAAAGCGAGTCTATAGGCCACAGTTCCTACTCGATCGAGGATTAAAAATGGACCGATGAATCGAGGATTGAGTTTTCCTCTCTTTCCAAATCTTGTAACTCCTTTCCATGGAGCAACTCTTAACAACACATGATCTCCTATATCGAATTCCACGTCCTTTCGATGAAGATCAAGATAACTCTTTTAATCGATTTTGTGAGGTTTTTTATCGTTGTCGGATCGTTTGAATCTTTTCCGTAGTCATACGTACCAACTCTGGTCCCAACAACGTTGCTTCACCCACCTCATCCCAAAGATCTTTGGAGAATGACACTTTTTTCCATACAACGCTTGAATGGAGCCATGCCAATACTTGCTTGATAAGCTGTTGTTATAGGAAAACTCCACCAATGGTAAGAACTTGTCCCAACTTCCCTTGAAATCAAGGACACGGAGTCTTAATAGATCTTCAAGAGTTTGAATAGTCCTCTCATTCGTCTGGTCAGCCCGAGGATGATATGCCGAAGCTAAATCGTAAGTCTGTGCCCATAGCTTTTTACAAACTAACCCAAAATCGTGAAGTGAATCTTGGGTCTCGATCGAAACTATGGATACCGCAAGATACCATGCGGTCTTACAATCTCGTTTATGTACATACTGAGCAAAACGTTCAAGTGTATAAGTTTTCGTGTCGGTAAGAAATGAGCGGACTTGGTCAATCTATCAACAATGACCCAAATCGCATCTATGCCTTGAGAAACCTTAGGAAGACCCGTGCTTGAAATCCATGGTAATGTGCTCCCACTTCCATTACGGAATTTCAAGTGGTTGCAATGGACCTTTTGGTACTTGATGCTCCGCTTTTAACTTCGTTGACAAGTTAGACACCTTGAGATAAGCAATATATCTCTCTCTTCATATTTCTCCACCAAAATGTATGGCGAATATCATGATACATTTTTGTACTCCTGAGGATGGATTGCAAATGGTGTGTTGTGCGCCTCCATCATGATATTATACTTTAAATCGAGGTCGTTAGGAACACAAAGTGCAGAGTTGACTCAAGTATTCCTTCTTCATCGATTCTTGCTTCGGCATAGCACCTTCTTGCACTTTCTTTCTCATACGCATCGACTCCGTGTTCCGTGCAGCTTGAGCAACTTTAACTTTATCGATTAAAGTTGGTTCTACTACTCGTATACTCGCTTATCATCACACGCGTCCCCTCGAGTCTTTAACTCTATCTCCATCCTTTACAAGTCACACAAAATGGGCCTTTGCGTTGACAATATCGCACTTTTCGTGCTTGCATATGATCTTCTACTCAACGCGTCACTACCACGTTCGCTTTTTCAAGATGGTATTGGATGGTATGATCATAATCTTTCAAACGATTCAAGCCAACGTCGTTGTCGCGTATGTTGAGTTCCTTTTGAGTGAAGAAATATTTGAGGCTTTTATGATCCGTAAAGATCTCCACTTTCTCCCCATACAAGTAATGCCTCCAAATTTTAAGTGCAAAGACAACAAATGCGCAACTCTAGATCATGAGTAGGATAATTTCTCTCATATTCTTTGAGTTGTCTTGAGGCATAAGCTATAACTTTTCTATGTTACATGAGAACACATCCCAACCCTTTGCAGAAGCATCATTTGTAGATGACAAATCCCTCCGAGCGATGGATGGTATTGTCGAACAAGTCTTTGAAATAAGTCTCTCTTGAGTTCTTGAAAACTCTTCTCACATTCTTCGCTCCAACCGAACTTTGTATCTTTAAAAGTCAATTTGAGTCGATGGAGTAGCGATTCGAGAAAATCCTTCCACGAATCTCCGATAATAACCAATTTAAACCGAGAAAGCTACGTACTTCGGTCACTTATTTAGGTTGTTCCCAGCTTTGAATAGCTTCAATCTTTGCTGGGTCAACAGATATTCCATGACTTGATACCACGTGCCCAAGGAATGCTACTTCTTCAAGCTAGAACTCGCATTTCTTCAACTTGGCATAAAGCTTATATTCACGAAGCTTTTGGAGTGTCAGCCTCAAGTGTTGCTCATGATCTTCACGGCTTTTGGAATAAATAAGGATGTCATCAATAAAGACGACCACAAAGTGATCCAAATATTCCTTGAATACTCGGTTCATCATATCCATGAAGGCAACATGAGCATTAGTCAATCCAAAGGACATGACTAGGAATTCATAATGCCCGTACCGAGTTCTGAAAGCCGTCTTTGGAATGTCAGCGGTTCTAATCTTCAATTGGTGATATCCGGAACGAAGATCAATCTTTGAAAAGAATTTGGCTCCTTGCAACTGGTCAAACAGGTCATCAATACGTGGCAATGGATACCTATTTTGATGGTGACATGATTCAACTCCGATAATCAATACAAAGTCGATACTCCCATCTTTCTTCTTCATGAATAGAGCAGAGGAGCACCCCAAGGAGAAGTACTAGGATGAATAAAGCCAATGTCTAACAATTCTGCGAATTGGGTCTTTAACTCCTAAAGTTCAATAAGAGCCATTCGATATGGGGCTTTGGAAATAGGTTTTGTACCGGGTTCAAGGTCGATACAAAATTCAATTTCACGCTCTGGGGGTAGGCCAGGAAGTTCTTCGGGGAATACGTCAGGAAATTTATTAACAATAGAAATATCGTTCAAAACTGACGTATTTTTGTTTAAATCTGTGACATGAGCTAAGAAAGCTTGACATCCATTTATCAATAAACGAATAGCTTTATGGCTTGAGATGACCGTGATTGATTTTAATGGTTTGGTCGCTTGAATTAGCATAATTGGTTGGTTAGGAATATGAAAGCTAACAACTTTACGAAAACAATCAATTTTTGCATGATAAGTAGTTAACCAATCAATCCCTAGAATCACGCCAAATGCAAGTATTTTTAATGAAATAAGATCGATGGGTAATGTGAGGGTACCGATTTGAACCAAACAAGACTTATAAACAAAGTGGATGTAATGAAGGTTTCTCCCAAGCGGAGTTTCCACAGATAAGTCAAAGTCTAATTTCCGAGTCAAATTTAATCGATGAGCGCAAGTAGGAGAAATAAAAGAATGGGTAGAACCAGGTATCAAATAAAGTATAGACTTCATTAGAGTTTATGATAAGCTTACCCGTGATGACCTCATTTGGTTTCCTTGCTCTCTGGGAAGTCACAACAAACGCTCTCCCTCAGACTTCTAGGTTTTGACTTTTTTGGGATGACCTTTGGTGCATCCATCCTAGCTGAATTTGTCTTGATGGCGACATAAAATCGAGCTAAGTGACCTTCTCTTCCACAATTATAACATTCTTTGGACGACATGGCGCAGCTTTTGGTGATGTGTCCCTCTCCTCCACATTTGAAGCATATGATAGGTGGTCTTTCTCCTTCCTTAACAACGAATGTTGGTCTTGACGTCTTTCCATCATTGTTGAATCTCCTTTTCTTGAAATGTCCATTCTTATTGTTTTGGTACGATTACCACCGGAAGTGGTTACCATATCGGCTTTGTTGATTCCCTTCACGCTTGTTGTCACCGCTCGATGACTACTCTCATTTGGTATTATAATTTTGTCGGTTGCTTCTCTTTTTAGTTGCGTTGACTCGTTATCGCGCTCCACTAATCGAGCCCTATTTACAACATGTCGAATACAAACACGGTTTATGAGCAATAAAATGTTGACGTATCTCCGGCTTCAAACCTCTTAAAAATATTCGCGCCATTCTCTCTTCATTATCCACCAAGTGGGACGCAAACCATGATAACTCCGTAAATTTTGCCTCGTATTGCGACACGGTCATATTGTTTTGTTCCAACTTGATAAACTCCACCTCCTTCATGTGGCAAATACTTTCGTGAAAGTATTTGTCGTTGAATGTACTCTGGAACTTCTCCCAAGATATCTTCTTGAGACAATGAAGTTGAGTACGTTTTACCGATTCCCACATTATCACACTATTTCACAGAATAGTGAGGACTACTAATGCTATCCTCTCGGACCATTACTCCGTTCCCCGACTCGTCCCAGCTATATTCTCATTTCTCAAGAGAACACTTGAAAGAAAGGGTGAGCTCAACTAGCTCAAGAAGAAATATTATGACTAAGATAATGCGAGAATAAATTATCATTAGCCTCTGTGTTGTTAAAAGCGATAAAATATAATGAACATCAAGTTTAACTACAACGGAACCAAAGAATCCATTAAAAGAGTCAAGTAGAAAATAAAATCTACTATCTTTTATGATTTAAAAGGTTTTTCATCATGTTATATTTGAGACTCGACTTTAATAAATATTTCACATCATCGAATCACCCCCGCACTACTACCAAGGATATTCTTTAGTATCACGACCACAATTATTCATGCACTACGGCCAAGAATATTTGTGTATTCATTAATGGTCATGATCATGCCAACAACTCATCCATCAATGCACTACGGGCCATCGAGGATTTTACCACATCATTTGTAACATTACGGTCGTGATTACACCGAATAGTCTCTCGGTCATAATCATACCAAGTCCATCTATGCACTACTGCTGAATACGAGATGACTTTCAACATAATATAAACATGAGGATGATGACAATGATATTCAATAAAATAAGTTCAAGAATTAATTTATCTAGGAACCAATAACATCCAAAGCTGTCAACATGATATCGCTTTGTAGAGTAAAATTCAAGAATCTTCGAGAAGAATATTTCCATGAAAGGATCTTTGGATGAAGCGCAAATATCAAGGATATTCCACTAATTTCATGGAGTATAGAAGTCAAAGTTTTAACCAACCTGGGTATAATAAAGAATGGAATAACAAAAGAAATCACCATGCATGCGATAGATCAAGACATGCAAAAGTTATTCTAACAGAATAATAAATAACGGAACCAGTCCGGCGTAAAAGCGCATGACGAGGATATTCCAACAGAATAATAAAGAATGGAACCAGTCAGGCGTAAAACACATGCAGAGGATGTTCCAACAGAATAATAATAAAGAGCGGAACCAGTCGGTCCGGTAAAAAACACATGCATGAGCAGGATGTTCCAATAGAATAATAATAAAGAGCGGAACACAGTCGGTGTAAAACACATGAGCAGGATGTTCCAACAGAATAATAGAAGAATGTCACCAAGTATAGGTAAACAACAGATATAAAAGTTATTCCAATGAATAATAAGCAATGGAATAACAAATGCTTCTCTTCATGAATAAGAAAGAATAACACCCCTTACTTTTGGTAGGAGATTGAATCTTTGCAGTAGTGTAGTAACAAAATACTCTTCTTCTTCTCTCTTATTCTCTATACTTTCTCTCTATAGCTTGAATGAATTCGTGAAAATAATGAAGCACTAGGCCTCTATTTATAGAAAATTTCTAGCTTAAGACCTACCATGTGAAAAGCGCAAGTGGCTCGACGATTAGTGATGTGAAAATAAAAGTGGTTTGGACTTTCAGTAATGTGAAGCGGCAAGTGGTTCGGCGCTTTGTAATGTGAAAGCGACAAGTGGTTCGACGTTTGGTAAAGGTAATTACTATCGACGAAGGTAATTACTATTCACAAAGGTAATTACTATTGATTGAAGGTAATTACTTATTGACGAAGAGACTCTTAGATGATGACATATGGGCCCCCCATAAAATAATCAAACTTACCACAAACGCCCTCATATGAGACTCTTTATATACATCAAGGATTGAATAAATATTACCACAAATCATTTTATTTTTAATCAACACATATTTAATCTTTCAACAATTATTAATCATTTATAACTTGTTGTAAGGCCCCCGAATTTTATGAAATAAAAGTATTCAATTTTCTTATAATTACTATTCAAGTAAATGGTTAAATTGATAAAAGTTAAAGTTAAGGGTGATATATATAATTTTTCAAAATAAGCAAGTGGTTATAAAATATTCATTATTATTTGGGGAATATTCGTTTGGTCGTGGAATATTCTTTACGTCGGGGAATATTAATATGACGACGCCTTGTGACCCATTGTGGGTCCCATAATGTAATAAGCGTAGGATGAAGAAAATGACAAAAAGGAGTTTTATAAATAACAACGTAATTATTACTGAATTAACATTGTTGGAATACCCGATTGGGTAAAGTAAAGTAATACGTTGTTGCACAAGAAGTTAGCACCAGACATTACAGTATTTTGAATTATTGACACTTACGTAAGAAAGCACTACTCGATAATTATTACGATAATTCTTATTCAATATTATATTTTATTGATTCAATAATTCTTTGCGTTGATATTTTATATTACCGTTGTTTCAAGAATTATCATTACACAAGATTTTCCATTATCGGAGAAATAATTCATATTATCTCGAATAATATTATTGGATAACATTATTGGCAATGTCTAGAAAGTTACGTCTGCAAGAAGAGGTTTGGTCACCTAATTGCGCCAAGAAGGTGAGAGTGATCCTTATTGGAAAGCCCCCTCTTTCGGGGGGCTGCTTTGGTTGTCAATATTGTGATTATGTAATATTATTTGTGAATAATTAATTATTAATTTTATGATGAGAAAAATATTTATTTTATGTGGACATAGATGGAGAAAATTTTTAATGTGACAATTGTTGAAAATTAATATTTTATCTTTTTTACGATAAAATAATTTATTTAAATATATTATTTTAATAATATATTAATTGGTGATATTTTATAATGAATGTGGGATATATGAGTATATGAGGAGGAAGAGTATTTTTGTGGTAATAAATGTTTAACACATATTTTGTGTGTTGGTGGACACAATTATTGACTGAAATTTGATTATAGCTTGTAAAATCACCCGTTTGTGGATTCTGGTCAATTTTTGCTTGGAATTTGGAAAAACTTTCTTCTGAAAAGTTGTAGAGAATTGAATTTCCTATAAAAACTCGCAAGATTCGAATTTTCTGATAAAAGGGCTATTTATTATGAATTATTGAAGTTCTGAAGTTCCGAAATAATTGATTTTTAAAAGTTTTAATTATTTTTATTTACAAAAATGTGTTTTTCATTTTGTTTTCCTCATTTAACATGTGATAGGGGCTGAGTTCAGATGGTAAAACATGTGTATGAAGTTTTGGAAAAATATAATAATATTTAATAAATTTTACGCTTTAGTGTTCTAAAGCATTTTCCTATAAATAAGTACTTAGGTTAGAATTGAAAATCACACCAGAAATCAAGTTTTTCTCTCTATATTATCGAGCGCATTTTTGTGAGTATTTTGAGTATACTTTGAGTGTTGCTATACGGTGCAAGTTCGTTCAGCGTTATTCTAATTAGAAGTACCGCTCTTTTGAGGTAAAGGATAGTAAGGGATTTTAAGGGTTATAATGTTTTTAGTTTCAAAATTTTTCTGAACCTTCAAAAATTCTGGAAAAATTTGAAATGATATTTTGATGAGTTTTGTAGAGTGTGTCCAAAATGGCTATTTTTGGATGTATAGATTAAGAGTTATGGATTTTATGAGAAAAGACTATTTTAAAAGTAACTATTTATAACTCCTTGTGATTAACTCCAAAATTGATGAAATTTTTATTGGGGTACATCTATATAATATCAGTATACCGTGTAAATTTCAGAATTTTTGGATAAAAGTATAATTTATGATAAATGTTTAAATATTCGGTGGTTTTGGCCATATGAAAAATAGTAAATGAATTTTTAAAATTTTGAGAAAAATATATATCCAATATGGGACTATGTTATGCTAAATCCCAGAAAAGAAATATTTTTGGAACTGATTTGGTATTTTTCATGAAAATATTCTAGTTATGAGTAAATGAATTAAATATGTTATGTGAAGTAAGAAAATTGGAAAATATGATTTTATGGCTTGAGAATCATATATGAGGTATATGCAGATTTTTGATAAGGGTTTTGGTTATTAGTGATGAAATCTTATGAGTTTGGCATTTTATGATGATTAAATGCATTAATTAGTAAAGTGTAAACAATTTAATTAAATTATTTATAAGTTTTAGAAATGATTAAAATATTATTGTAATATTAATAATATTAGATTATGAGATTTCTAAGTGATTTATAACATTTGGATTAAGGTGTTATAAATATGGATATGAATTTTATTATGAAACTTTATCTTTTCGTCGTGTCGAGGTTCTTACGCACGATACTACGGTGACTATGTCACGAATACGGGTACTTATTCACGACAAATTGGTTTCATCTTTGACCAAATTATCGTTGATTTATGAATCTTACTCTTGAAATTAAAACCATGTTTTGATTATATTGTTTTATATAACATTCTTATAACCCTAATGATGATATTTCTTTGACTTCGAGTGTAAAGATGAGTAGATTATTGGTATGATCGTGACTATAGGTTCTCTTTGGCCGATGAGTGCAAAAGTTGAATTGTTGGTGGTATGATCATGACCATTGAATTTACAATTGAATATTTTTAGCTTAAGTGCAAAGGTGAATTGATCAACATGGTTATAATTATTGTTATATAACTTCTGAAATGATTATGTATTTCTTTGATATATGAATATCTTTTGCTCGTAATGCAAAGATGACTTGTTGATGAATATCTTAGCCTGCAGTGCAAAGATGAATTATTGTTGAATATCTTTGGCCCGTAGTGCAAAGATGACTGTTGTTGAATATCTTTGGCTCGTAGTGCAAAGATGACTTGTTGTTGAATATCTTTGGCATGTAGTGCAAAGATGAACTGTTGATGAATATCTTTGGCCGTGGTGCAAAGATGAATTTATTAGTATGATTATGAACAGGAACTGTGATTTGGTATAACCATGATCTTTGATGTTTCGGTAAAGAGCGGTGATGAAATTATCTTCGTCACGGATAAGAAAGAGGATTTAGAACTACAATTATGATTATGAGTTATACATGTGATTGTGGATGAGGAATTGTTGATTGATGTTACTGAGGATAAAACATTGTTGGTGGACTTTTAACATGGAGAAGATAATAGATTCTATGGTCTATTTGACTCTTCTAATGGATTGCTTCATTCCATTGCAACTATGGTTGAAAAGTTTTATCATCTACCATATGTTCTAAATCTCGATTTATTCTTGATGAAGACTATTGATAATTTATTTATCTTTAGTCATAATATTCTTTTGAAGCTAGTTGTTCTCACCCTTTTATTTCACAATTCCTTTTTCGTAATAAAAGTGTAATTTGGGGTTGAGTGGGGATAGCGAGGGAATAGAATGGTGGTCTATAGATGTTGAGGTGAGGTGAATTTAACTTGGAAGGTGTTTTACCACTATCATACAAGATGTCTAATGACATACAAACTCGTGTTATCATAAGACATGGTTGTGCTTTCATCCACTTGTCGAGTATATTTACAAGCACTACCTATATAATCTTGGTGTTTGTTTGGAGTATAATACCCAATTAGAGACAGTGGAGATAATGATATGTCAAGAGAAGACTCACCATTGGGAAGAATATGATAGTAATCTTCTTGTTTTTCTTTGGGGTCTATTGGGTCAACCAAGGATAATTCTGTGGCCATATGATATCTACCATAACCTAAAAGCATGGCCTCCCATGTACGAAGGTTTCTTTGAGCACTTCCCAAAGATTCTAATTTCTAAAATAGTTTTTGACTATACCTTTATGTAAGGTGTCATTGTGACGTCTTCAGCTTGGTATATATTTGTATCCAAACTCACAGCATATGTGTTGTTGTATTTTGCACGACAATTGTTATAATAAAGTTGTAGTTGTTTTTCGTACCATATATTTGGCGACTTAGAATGGGTTGGATGGAATGGACCTATTTTGGGGGCGTTACACTTGTCGTCTCAATTATTGATTTAATACTATAACATATTATACAGATGATACTGTGACAATAATTGAATCAATAATATAAGAGATATGATGCACGGCAATTCATGTAGCAATAATTGAGCATAGGAAAGTGACTTCTCACGTAAGCATCAATAATCAATATATCGTGCTACTATACAACTACGCCAGACATCGCATTTTTACTAAGGGTAGTTCAACGGTTTTAACGGTAACACCTCCGCCGTTATTTTTATAGAAAGATAATTTTGTCATTTTCTAACTACGATATAATACTTCCGGTTGTGGGTCCACTAATGATTGAGCCAGTTATACGAATATTCCCAGACAAAAAGAATATTCCCAGAACCAAACGAATATTTTATAACAACTTGCTTACTTTGCAAAATTTATAAATATTACCCACAACTATAACATTATATCAAATTTATTCCATAATATTCAAAAATAATATTTATAGAAAATTCATCTTTATTTATAAAAGTTGGGGTCTTACATCATTTAGTAGTTATATTTGGTGAGTCAACTAGGGTGAGGCGAACCTAACGTTGGAAGGGTGTTTTGCCACTATCTTACAAGATGTCTAATGACATACAACCTCGTGTCATCATAAGACAGGGTTGTGCTCATCCACTTGCTGAGTATATTTACGAGCACTACCTATATAATCTTGGTGCTTGTTTGAAGTATAATTCTCATTTAGAGACAGTTGAGATAATGATATGTCAAGAGAAGACTCACCATTGAGAAGAATATGATAGTAATCTTCTCGTTTTTCTTTGGGGTCTATTGGGTCAACCAAGGATAATTCTGTGGCCATATGATATCTATCATAACCTAAACGCATAGCCTCCCATGTACGAAGGTTTCCTTGAGCACTTCCCTAAAGATTCTAATTTCTAAAACAGTTTTTGACTATACCTTTATGTAAGGTGTCATTGTGACGTGCTATCCAAGGTTGGGATGAGAGTCACATTTGATAAATATTTGTATCCAAACTCACAGCATATGTGTTGTTGTATTTTGCACGACAATTGTTGTAATAAAGTTCTAATTGTTTTCTGTACCATGTATTTGGCGACTCAGAATAGGTTGGATGGAATGGACCTGTTTTGGGGTTATCACATTTGGTATCAGAGCTTAGGGATATGATCTCTGGCTGAGATCGGGGAATAGGACTAGGAGGGGAGAGATGAGTAAATTCTTCGCAAGTGTGTCCTACCTAAGCTTAAATTGTTGGTTGGTCATAATATATGGATATTATGTGATACGTTAATTTGCTTAATTAACCCTTGTTTTATGGCAGTATTTGAGAATGACAGCTGAGAATGCTAACAATGGAGTGAATGAGACTGTGGGGATACCTCTAATCACTAACCATGATAATGTGATGTCAGACGAAGAAGGAATTAGAGATATTCTTGTGGTGAGTGAAGAATTGATAGTTGCACCCGAGATAGTCGCAGAGGTAACAACTGAGAGTGAGGAAGAAGAGGAAGAAGAGGTACCTGAGCAGAATTTATTAAAGGTATTATATGATCAAAATGTAGAATTGCAAAATCGTATTCATGAGTTAGAAGAGCAGGCTGAAGAACGACAGGCAGTCGTGGAGCAAAAGGATGCAACAATTCAAGCTTGTGTTACCCGATATGTGATGCTTGAACAGAAGCATTCTTTGGCAGAGTATAAGATGATAAAGATGGAATCTGAGCTGAAAGAAGAAAAAACTGAACGAGTGAGAATAAGTGATGCATGGGCAAAAGCCGCACGACACGTGGATATTGTGGAAAGAGATGTCCGATCTAAGAAGACTAAAATAGATGATATGAATTTCTCTTTTTGGAAATTTCATGAATTGCATAAAGCCCCTGAACATTTGATCATTCATCATTTGGTCAGTGTTGTTGTTTGTATGAGGATTGTCGCCTTCCTAATGCACATTATCATGATTATTGATATGTGGTGAATCAACGATCGCCTGTGCTCCATTGCTATTCTCAACAATCTAGGATGTCATTTTCAGATACTGCCATAAAACAAAGGTTAATTAACATGTAACATATTATCCCTAAATTCCGACCGACCAATTAAATACCACATAAACTTAGGTAGGTCATACTAGCGAAGGAATTCCCCGTCTCTCCCCTCCTAGTACTATTCTCACATCTTAGCCAGGATTATATCCCAAGCTTTGATACTAACCGTGACGCCCCAAAAATTAGGTATACATCACCCATCTTGGGTCGCCGATACATGGTACAAAATTTAAATACGACTTACTAATACAAATCGCCGTGTGTACAATACGACAAAACATATAACTGTGAGCTTGAATACAATTATTGTCTACTAAAGATTATACAAACTCAAAAGGAGTCCTCATTACAATTATTAACACACTATTTCACGTAATAGTGAGGACTACTAATGCTATCCTCTCGGACCGTCACTCCTTTCCCCGACTAGTCCTCGCTATGTTCTCATTTCAAGAAGAGAGCGGTGAAAGAAAGGGTGAGCTCAACTAGCCCAAAGAAGAATTATTATGACTAAGATAATGCAGAATAAATTATCGTTAGCCTTCAACAAAGATGTTAAACCGATAAAATATAACAACATCAAGTTTAAGCTGCGGTGAACAAGCAATCCATTAAAAGAGTCAGTAGAGAATAAAATCTACTATCTTTTATGATTTAAAAGGTTTTCATGACTTTTATCATCGGAACTCACTTTAATAAATAATCCACATCATCGAATCACCCCTACACTACGGCCAAGGATATTCTTTAGTATCACGACCACAAATTATCCATGCACTACAGTCATGCCAACAACTATCCATCAATGCACTACGGGCCAATGATAACTTTTACCACATCATTTGTAACATTACGGCCATGATTACACCAAATAATCCACGGTCATAATCGAGACCAAGTCCATCTATGCACTACTGGGGCCATGAGATGACTTTCAACATAATATAACATGAGGATGATGACAATGATATAAGAATTCAATAAAACAAGTTCAAGAATTAATTTATCCAGAACTAATAATGTCCAAATTGTCGACGCATGATCACGCTTTGTAGAGTAAAATTCAAAAATGATCGGAAGAATATTTCCATGAAAGATATTGGATGAAGCGCAAATATCGAGGATATTCTACTTATTTCATGGAGTATAGAAGTCAAAAATTTAGCCAATTGAGTATAATAAAGAATGGAATAACAAAAGAAATCACCATGCATGCGGTACTTCGCCAGAGCAGGTTATTCTAACAGAATAATAATAACGGAACGAGTCGAGGCAAAATTTGCAACCGCATGGATGTTCCAAATGAGAATAATAAAGATTTTAACCAGTCCGATGTAAAAAACACATGATGTGATGTTTCAACGAGAATAATAGAAGAATGTCACCAAGTATAGAGTAAAATGGCGTATAAAAGTTATTCAAGCAGAATAATAAGCAATGGAATAACAACAGCTTCTCTTCATGAATAAGAAGAATAACACCCCTTACATTAGTAGTAGATTGAATACTGCGGTAGTGTAAAGTAATGTAATACTCTTCTTCTTTCTCTCTTATTCTCTCTATACTTTCTCTCTCTATAGCTTGAATGAATTCGTGAAAAATAATGAAGCACTAGGCCTCTATTTATAGAAGATTTCTAGCTTAGCACTTGAAATGTGAAAAGGCAAGTGGCTTCGACGATTTGGTGATGTGAAAAGAAAAGTGGTTTGACGCCTGTAATGTGAAACGACAATTGGTTTGACGCCTGTAATATGAAACGGCAAGTGGTTTGACGTCTGGTAAAGGTAGTTACTATTGACGAAGGTAATTACTATTGACGAAGGTAATTACTATTGACGGAGAGACTCTTAAATGATAACATATGCCCCCCCCCCATAAAATAACCAAACTTACCACAAACGTCTCATAATAGACTCTTTATATATATCAAGGATTGAATAAATATTACCACAAATCATTTTATTTTTAATCAACACATATTTAATCTTTCAACAATTATTAATCATTTATAACTTGTCATCTCAATTATTGATTTAATAATATAACATATTATCTGAGATGATATTGTGACAATAATTGAATCAATAATATAAGAGATATGATCGAAGCAAATCATCGTAGAGTAATAATTGAGTATAGGTGAGTGACTTTCTCACGTAAGCATCAATAATCAATACCTGAGTACTACTATGCAACCACGCCAGATTCGTACTTTTACTAATAGGGTAGTTCAACAGTTTTAACGGTAACACCTCCGCCGTTATTTTCATAAAGTATTTTTGTCGTTTTCTCAATCCGAAAATAATTCCGTTGTGGGGTCCACCAACGATTGTGTCATCGTACAAATATTCCCCGACAAAAAGAATATTCCCCGACCAAACGAATATTTTATAACAACTTGCTTACTTTGCATAATTTATAAATATTACCCACAACTATAACATTATATCAAATTTACTCCATAATATTCAAAAATAATATTTATAGAAAATTCATCTTTATTTATAAAAGTTGGGGTCTTACAACCTCCCCTTCTTATGAAATTTTGCCTTCGAAATTAAGGTACGTACCTGGTATGTCGAAGAGGTAAGGATACCTTGATTTCATTTTAGATTCTAACTCCCAAGTCATATCCTCAACATCGTGGTTTCTCCACAAAACTTTGACTTGAGGTATAACCTTGGAACGTAGAATATGTTCCTTCTTATCCAAAATTTGAACAGGAACCTCTTCATATGTCAAATCTGCCACTATTTCGTCCGGTTCTAACTCAATAATGTGGTTCGGGTCTTTCACATATTTACGTAACATGGATATGTGAAAAAAGTTATGAACACGAGACATACTTAGCTGTAAAGCGAGTCCATAGGCCACGTTTCCTACTCGATCGAGGATTAAAAATGGGTAGATGAATCGAGGATTGAGTTTTCCTCTCTTCCAAATCTCGTAACTCCTTTCCATGGAGCAACACGATAACACAAGATCTCCTATATCGAATTCCACGTCCTTTCGATGAAGATCAAAGATAACTCTTTTGTCGATCTTGTGAGGTTTTTTATCGTTGTCGGATCATTTGAATCTTTTCCGTAGTCATACACGTACCAACTCCCGGTCCCCAACAACGTTGCTTCACCCACCTCATCCCAAAGATAATGGAGAACGACACTTTCTTCCATACAACACTTGAATGGAGCCATGCCAATACTTGCTTGATAACCGTTGTTAGAGGAAAACTCCACCAATGGTAAGAACTTGTCCCAACTTTCCTTGAAATCAAGGATACTGAGTCTTAATAGATCTTCAAGAGTTTGAATAGTCCTCTCCGACTGTCCGTCCGTCTAAGGATGATATGCCGAGCTAAATCGTAAGTCTGTGCTCATAGCTTTTTGTAAACTAACCCAAAATCGTGAAGTGAATCTTGGGTCTCGATCAGAAACTATGGATACTGGCATACCATGCAATCTTACAATCTCGTTTATGTACATACGAGCAAGACGTTCAAGTGTATAAGTTTCTAGTATCGGTAAGAAATGAGCAGACTTGGTCAATCTATCAACAATTACCCAAATCGCATCTATGCCTTGAGAAACATTAGGAAGACCGGTAACGAAATCCATGGTAATATGCTCCCACTTCTATTCTGAAATTTCAAGTAGTTGCAATGGACCTTTTGGTACTTGATGCTCTGCTTTAACTCGTTGACAAGTTAGACACCTTGAGATAAACAATGCTATCTCTCTCTTCATATTGCTCCACCAAAATGTATGACGAATATCATGATACATTTTGGTACTCCCAGGATAGATTGCAAACGGTGTGTTGTGCGCCTCCATCATGATTTTATACTTTAAATCGTGGTCTTTAGAACACAAAGTCCGGGGTTGACTCAAGTATTCCTTCTTCATCGATTCTTGCCGGCAGATAGCACCTTCTTGCACTTTCTTCCTCATATGCATCACCTCCAAGTCTCAGAACTCGAGCAAACTTTAACTTTATCGATTAAAGTCGGTTCTACTCGTATATTCGCCATCATCACATGGGTCCCTGGAGTCTTTAACTCTATCTCCATCCTTTGCAAGTCACACAAAATGGGGTTTTGCGTTGACAATATCGCACTCGTACTTGCATATGATCTTCTACTTAATGCGTCAGCTACCACGTTCGCTTTTCCAAGATGGTATTGGATGGTATGATCATAATCTTTCAACAGTTCAAGCCAACGTCGTTGTCGCATGTTGAGTTCCTTTTGAGTAAAGAAATATTTGAGGTTTTTATGATCCGTAAAGATCTCCACCTTCTCCCCATACAAGTAATGCCTCCAAATCTTTAGTGCGAAGACAACAGTTGTCAACTCTAGATCATGAGTAGGATAATTTCTCTCATATTCTTTGAGTTGTCTTGAGGCATAGGCTATGACTTTTCTATGTTACATGAGAACACATCCCAACCCTTTGCCCGAAGCATCACTGTAGATGACAAATCCTCCGAGCTAGATGGTATTGCCGTAAGCAGTGCCGAAATGAGTCTCCTCTTGAGTTCTTGAAAACTCTTCTCACATTCTTAGCTCCAACCGAACTTTGTATCTTTCCGAATCACCGAAGTCGATGGAGTAGCGATTCGAGAAAATCCTTCCACGAATCTTCGATAATAACCAAACTAAACCGAGAAAGCTACGACTTGGTCCATCGATTTAGGTTGCTCCCACTTTGAATTGCTTCAATCTTTCTTTGGGTCAACAGATATTCCATGACTTGATACTACGTGCCCAAGGAATGCTACTTCCTCAAGCCAGAAGTCGCTTTCTTCAACTTGGCATAAAGCTTGTATTCACGAAGCTTTTGGAGTGTCAACCTTAAGTGTTGCTCATAATCTTCACGGCTTTTGGAATAAATAAGGATGTCATCAATAAAGACGACCACAAAGTGATCCAAATATTCCTTGAATACTCGGTTCATCATATCCATGAAGGCAAAGCGTTAGGAGCATTAGTCAATCCAAAGGACATGACTAGGAATTCTTAATGCCCGCATATCGAAGTTCGAAAGCCGTCTTTGGAATGTCATCGGTTCTAATCTTCAATTGGTGATATCCGGAAGGAAGATCAATCTTTGAAAAGAATTTGGCTCCTTGCAACTGGTCAAACAGGTCATCAATACGTGGCAATGGATATCTATTTTTGATGGTGACATGATTCAACTCCCGATAATCAATACAAAGTCGCATACTCCCATCTTTCTTCTTCACGAATAGAACATGAGCACCCCAAGGAGAAGTACTAGGACGAATAAAGCCAATGTCTAACAATTCCTGCAGTTAAGTCATTAACTCTTGAAGTTCAATAGGAGCCATTCGATATGGGGCTTTGGAAATGGGTTTTGTACTGGGTTCAAGGTCGATACAAAATTCAATTTCACGCTCGTGGGGTAGGCAGAAGTTCTTCTTGAGAATACGTCAGAAATTTATTAACAATAGAAATATCGTTCAAAAGCGGCGTATTTTTGTTTAAATCGTGACATGAGCTAAGAAAGCTTGACATCCGCTTTTTTAATAAACGAATAGCTTTATGGCTTGAGATGAGTAGTGATTGATTTTAATGGTTTCGTGCTTGAATTCGCATAATAGGTTGATTTTTGGAAGTTTAAAATATTTAAAATTAGAAAAACGTTTTTCTTACTTTTTCTAGAATGTGGCATGTGTTTGATGGTGAAATCAGATTCTAGGCATGCGTAGGAAATTTATATAATTATATTATTAATTTATTAAATTTTTCGCTTTGTGTTCTAAGCAATTTGCTATAAATAGGGTCTTAGGTTAGAATTGAAAATCACATTTAAACCGAAGTTTTCTCTCTATATTATCGGCGTATTATTTGTGAGTATTTTGAGTATACTTTGAGTATTGTTAGGCGGTGCAAGTTCCTTCAAAGACTATATCCATTATTCAATTTAGAAGTACTAATCTTTCGAGGTAAGGATGTTATTTTCTTCTCAAATGATATTATTTCTTCAATATCATTATCTTTGAAATATTGGTTGAAACTTTTTATCAAATTTGGAACTTTTTCATGTCGGGTTTACTATTCATGAGTTCTTATTCATGAGTTACTATTCACAAGTTACTATTCATGAGTTACTATTCACAGTACTATTCATGTAAGCGTGAAGATGTTTTTTTGGGAAATTTCTATCTTTTGGTGTGAGTTACTTATTCACGATCTGCACTATTCACGATATCTGACACTATTCAATAGAAAAATAAAATTTCTTCTTTTTGTCCAAAATATCTATTCGGATACTAGCTTTGATTGTATCCATGTTTTGATCATTCTTGAATTTTACACCACTATGATTATTTTTGAGGTATTTTTGAACATGGATAAAACAAAGTACGAATCCTTAATCCTTAATCCTTGTCATTTTGTTTCCTTTGGATTCGTTTCTTTAAAAATATTTTTCATCATCCTCGGTCTTAAATGATGATATTATTGAATATCTTTGGCTGTAGTGCAAAGATGAATGATTCTGAAGAATATCTTTGGTAGTAGTGCAAAGATGAGCAGTGTTTAGATGAAGATGACCCATTTGATGAATATCTTTGGCTGTATGGTGCAAAGATGAATATTTGATTCAGATGTATATTGATTGATGTTACTGGGGATAAAAGATAGGCGATGAACTTTTAAATTCATACATAGAAGATAGTAGTTTGCATTCTCTACTTAACTCTTCTAATGAATTATTATTTCACTGCGAATATTGATTTAAAATTTGTTGTCTATTGTATTCTATTAGATTTTTCCTGTTGAAGACTAATGATAATTTGTTGTATATTATCTTAGTCATAATATTCTTTCTTTGGGCTAGTTGAGCTCACCCTTTTCCTTTTTGTTCCATTTTTCTTCTCGGGAGGCGAGAATATAGCGAGTGCGAGTCTGGGTATGGAATGAAGGTTTTAGAAAGAATTGTTTAGTAGTCCTCACCATTTTGTAAAATAATGTATCAATAAATGTGATGAGGATTTATTTGAGTATAGATATTGTCAGAAGATAATATTTGTATTCAAACTCACAGATTTCTGATTTGTAATAATAAAGTTGTAGTAGTTTACATGTACCATGTATTTCGTAACTGATGTATATGATCTCTCGCGGAGATCGAGGGAATAGAACTAGGAGGGAGAGAGGGAGGCGAGAGTAAATCCTTCGCCAAGGTGTGTCTACCTAAGCTTATTTTTTAGTTGGTCAAGATATAAGGATATTATGTGATATATTGATTTCTTAATTAACCCCTTATTTTATGATAAAGATTTGAGAATGTCGATCGAGAATATTAACAATGGAAATGAGACCGTGGAGACGCATGTACTTTCACCAACGAGGAGAACGTGCAACAGTCGCAATGTTCCTCTTGTGAATAACACCACCGAAAGCGAGATGATGAACGAGGGATGTTTAGAAGCTTTTTTGCAGTTCATGCAAAATCGAGACGAGGAGACTCGTGTTCAAAATACAAGAGAAATGATAG
This sequence comes from Panax quinquefolius, assembly GCA_020205615.1. NCBI lineage: Eukaryota > Viridiplantae > Streptophyta > Magnoliopsida > Apiales > Araliaceae > Panax > Panax quinquefolius. The sequence continues at coordinate 120,899,717 of CM035160.1, read as the reverse complement.
CAATTCACGGGTTGTCACGCACCAAGCGATTCAAAGAGTTGGGACCACGGTGAATTTAAGGGAAAACCAGATCCGATCATGGCGGAAACATGGGTCAAGCAAATTACCAAGATATTCGATGTCTTGGGATGCACGGAAGAACGAAGGTTCCATTCGCCACCTTTATGTTTCGTGGCGAGGCATATCTTGGTGGGAGTCGTGAAGCATACCCATCCAATCGGCACTTTCAAAGGCATGTCTTGGGAGACATTTGAAATTATTTAATGACAAATACTTTCACGAAAGTGTTAAATATATGAAGGAAGTGGAGTTCATCGATTAGAACAAAACAACATGACGGTGTCTCGAAGACGAGGCAAAGTTTGCGAGTTATCGTGTTTGCACCTCATTTGGTGGAGAATGAGGAACGATGACGCGGATGTTTTGAGAGGTTTGAACCCCAGATACGACAATATCTCATTTCTCATAAATTTCTCTCTATTCAGATGTTGTAAGCAGGCTCAATTATTAGGCGAGATAACTTGAGTACGGTCAATTGAGGACCATAACTTGAGGATTGTACCGAGATAGCGATCAATGTAATAATGATAACCAATGGAGAAAGAAAAGCAGACGGACAAAATGGTAACCACTTTGGTGGTAATCATGGCCATGAAAATAGAAGAAGCGAGTGAGAGGAGATTTAAAAAGAGGAGATTTAACAACGACTATGTGAAGACGGCAGTAAAGGTGACAAAGAATCGGTTCTAAGGGAGGAGAACGACCACCGGTGGTATATGCTACAAATGCGGAAAAGAGGGACATATCGGTCAAACCGCCCACAACAGTTCAAGGTATGCTATAATTATGGAAAGGAAGGACATATCGCCGAGATTATACGATGGTGAAACCTAGTTCAATGGGGACGGTGACTCAAAAGATCGTCCCGAGAAAAGTCAAAGTCAACGATTTCGGAAAGGCGTTTGTTGTGGATTGGTCATAATGCGAGGAACCCAAACGAGGTGATCACGGGTAAGCTATTTATAAATTCTTGCAAAGTTTATACCTTACTCGATATCTGGTCTTTACCCATTCATTTATCTCTCTGCATGTGCTCAACGTTTAAACTTGACTCGGAGAAATTAGACTTTGACCTATCTGTGGAAACTCCGTTAGGAGAAACTTTCATCACATCCATTGTTTATAAATCTTGTTTGATTCAAGTTGGCACCATCACCTTACCGTTGACCTTATCTCTATCGATACTTGCTTTTGATGTGATTTTAGGGATTGATTGGTTAACTACTCATCATGCCAAAATTGATTGTTTTCGTAAGGTTGTTAGTTTTCATATTCCTAACCAACCCGTTGCATTTAATTCAAGCAACTAAACCATTAAAATTAATCATCGTCATATCTAATCATAAAAGCTATTAGATTTTATTGAAAAAGCGGATGTCAAGCTTTCTTAGTCCATGTTATGGATTTGAATAAAGACACGTCAAATTTGAATAATATTCCTGTTGTTATTGACTTTTCCGACGTATTTCAGAAGAACTTCCGGCCTACCCCCGTAACGTGAAGTTGAATTCTTTATTGATCTTGAACTGCATAAAGCCCATTTCTAAAACCCCATATCGAATGGCTCCTATTGAACTTGGGAGTTAAAGGTCCAACTACGAGGAATTGTTGGACATCGGTTTCATTCATCCTAGTACATCTCCTTGGGGTGCTCCTATTTTATTTGTAAGAAGAAAGAAGGCGAGTATGCGACTTTGTATTGACTATCGGGGAATTGAACCATGTCACCATCAAGAATAGGTATCCTCACCTCGTATTGATGACTTGTTTATTGATGACTTGTCTTTTGATCGATCCGGATATCATCACCGAAGATTAGGCGAGATATTCCAAATTCTTTTCAAAATCATTATGAATCTTAGTCATGTTTCGACGGATAATCATCATGGATATGATGAGTGAAGATTGAGGAATATTTGGGCGAGGATATTCCAAAAGTCGTGGAAGATCATGAGCACCATTCGCGTGAAAACAAACTATATGCCAAATTAAAGAAATGTGAGTTCCGCTCGAGGAAGTAGCATTCCTTGGGCACGTGGTGTCGAAACATGGAGTATCCGTTATGAATTCTTAGTGGGCATGTTATTTTCGGAGATTCGTGGAAGGTTTTCTCGAATCGCTACTCCATTAACTGCTAACCAATCAAATTGCATAAAAAGTATTGTAAAATCGAGTTTAAAAAATTTACAAACCATATGGATATGCATAATCATTAATTAAGCGAAAAGATAAAGTATCATACCCTTGAAGATCGAGGAGTTCATATCAATTGGAATCCACGGGTTTGGTTCCTTCCTTTGATCAACGTTAGCCACCCAAATGTTTGGCCCTCTGAGGTGATCCACCAAGGAAGAATAAAATTCAAGAAGATGGGTGTTATGGCTAACCCCAGTTTTCTATCTCTATAGAAAGGGCATACTCCCAACAACTGGAATTTACGTACTTTGTTAAAATTACCACCCATAATGACATCTCTTATATATTCCTTAAAATTCGAATTGGTTTTAATTAATTAATTAAATCTTTTAATTAATTAGGCACTAATCTTATTAGGGATAATTAATTAAACTCCTTTAACTAATTTTCCTTCCTAATCCAATTAGAATAAATGAGAGTACTTATATTAAATTAATTCCTAAACTCTTTAGAAATTAAAATAATAATAATTGTAATAATATTAATAAGACTCCTCTTATTAATTTATATTTAATATTTCTAAAATATTAAATAATCAATATATGCCATTTAATTTATTCTATCACCAAAGAAATTGCATAGTTCGATTATGCCATTAACTTCTTAAGTAATTATTCTTCCTTTTTTGGGCACCATTTAGGTGTCTAAAACATGGAGTATTAATCTGATCCGGCCAAGATTCAATTAATTTATTTAAATACTAAAGTGATAAGGATAAACCCAACATCGTCGGCGACTTTCCAGATGATAAAATTCATCATCAATAATATTGATAGTGCGATAAATCCTTCGACAATTTGGGCTTAGTCATTAAATGGTTATTATCGGAGATTCGTGGAAGGGTTTTATTTAATCGCTACTCCGATCCTAAATAACTAACTTCCAAGGATGCAAATTAGAAACAAAATTGCTTTGGGTTGTCAAGAATGCGAGAAAAGTTTAGATTCTTTATTGATCATACATTAAGAGGAGACTTATTATACCCCAAGCATACCCTTTGATATACCCTAAGGGTCTTAAGGAATCTAGTCAAGTATACCATCCTGGTGATCGGAGTCCAAGGATTTGTTACTCTATAGAATTCCTAAGTGGGCAAATAAATAAAACTCCATTAGGTATTCCTTAGCGAGCAGGTTGAACTTGAACTTATTTCTAATAGCACCTACATACATTGCTTTAGTGTCTCCACACAAAGGGTCAATCATCCTCATCCAATGAGCTAAAGCAACGATGTGTACAATCTATCAGGATTCACTAATCCCCAATTTAGTAATCCAACGATTGGGATATTTTAGTTTTAAGTTCATCTAAAACTATGGGTTTATCACACGGGTAGATAATTAAAAGCCTTTAATAAATTAATACTTTTTATTAATAAATGAATAAGATTGCCTTATCATCAAACATGATTGGCTTGTGTGCATACTACTTTCGGAAGGATACTGCGAAGAATTAGAAAAGTTTCAAGAGCTTAAGAGGAGATTATCATTTAACACTGTTCTAACAATACCATCCGGGTTCGGATGGATTTGTTATCTATAAGCGATGCTTGGGCAAAGGGTTAGATGTGTTCTCATGCGGCGTGGGAAAAGTAGCCTTGCGCCTCGCGACAACTTAAAGAGTATGAGAGGAATTATCCACTGATCTATATGGGGAGAAAGATATGGAGGCACTATCTATAGAAAGTGGAGATATATTCGGACCATAAAAGCCTTAAATATTTCTTCACTTCAAAAGAACTCAACACGCGGCAATGACGTTGGCTCGAGCTATTGAAAGACTACGACCACACTATTCAATACCATCCCGAAAAAGCGAACGTGGTAGCCGACGCGTTGAGTAGAAGATCATATGCGTGAACGAAAGTGCGATGATGTCAAGTATACGACAGAGCCAACTTTAATAGAAAAAGTTAAGGTTGCTTCAAGCCACCGAATCCGGAGCCGATGCGTATGAAGAAGAAAGTACAAGAAGGAGCTATTCTTAAGCGAGAATTGATGAAGAAGGAATACTTGAGTCCACTCTAGACTTTGTGTTCCTAACGACTACGATTTGAAGTACAAGATTATGATGGAGGCACACAATACACCATTTGCAATCCATCCCGGAAGTACTAAAATGTATCGTGATCTTCGACATACATTTTGGTGGAACAATATGAAGAGAGAGATTGCAAAGTTTATCTCAATGTGTTTAACTTGTCAACGTGTAAAGCGCAGAGCATCTAGTACCTAAAGGTCCGTTGCAACCACTTGAGATTCCGAAATGGAAGTGGGAACACATTACCATGGATTTCGTTCACGGGTCTTCCTACGGTTTCTCGTGGCATCAATGCTATTTGGGTTATTGTTGATAGATTAACCAAGTCCGCTTTCATTTCTTGCCGACACGGAGACTTATTCACTGAACGTCTTGCTAGTATGTGCGTGAATGAGATTGTGAGGTTGCATGGCATGCCCTGTATCCATAGTTTCGGATCGTGACCCAAGATTCACTTCAAGATTTTGGGTTAGCTTGCAAAAAGCTACGGGCACGGATTTACGATTCAGTTCGGCATACCATCCTCAAACGGACGGACAATCAGAAAGGACTATTCAAACTCTTGAAGATTTATTAAGACTCGTGTCCTAGACTTCAAGGGGATTGGGATAAGTATTTACCATTGGTAGAATTCTCCTACAACAACAAGATTATCGAGCAAGTATAGGTGTGGCTCCATTTGAAGCATTATATGGACGAAAGTGTCGCTCTCAAAGGTATGTTGGGACGAGGTGGGTGAAGCAACATTGTTAGGACCCGAGTTAAGACGCATTATGACTACGGAAAAGATCCAAATGATTCGACAACGTATACAAACCAAGCACAAGATCGAATAAAAGAGTTATGCGGATCTTCATCGAAAGGACGTGGAATTTAGTGTAGGGGATCATGTATTGTCATGAAGTTGCTCCATGGAAGGAGTTACAAGATTTAGGAAAGAGGAAAGCTCAATCCACGATTTATTGGTCCATTTCAAATTCTTGACCGAGTAGGAAATATAGCCTATAGACTCGCGTTACCTCGAGTATGTCTCGTGTTCATAATGTGTTTCACATATCCGTACTTCAGTAAATATGTGAAAGACCCAAACCACGTTATTGAGTTAGAAGCTGGGACGAGATAGCCAAGACTTAACGTATGAGGAGGTATTGTCAAGATCTTAGATAGGAAGGAGCATGTCCTACGCCAAGAAAGGTCATACCACAAGTTAAAGTTTTGTGGAGGAATCATGCTTTATAGAGGAAATGACCTAGGAATTGGAAAGCGAAATGAAAGCGAGGTATCCTCACCTTTTGAAACACAGAATACGTACGTCAATTTCGAGGACGAAATTTCATAAGGAGGGAGGTTGTAAGACCTCAACTTATTATTAATGAAATTTAATTTTCTATTTATTATTTTGAAATAGTAAGGGTTGATTTGATTAATATGGATAGTTAAGGGTAAAATACGCAAATACTTCAAAATAAGCAAAGTGGTTATAAAATATTCATTGTTGTCGGGAATATTCGTTTGGTCGTGGAATATTAAATGCTTGTAGGGAATATTAAATGCACAGTAGCGACCCATGTGTGGGCCCCATAACTGGAAAGTGATTGGATGAAGAAAACGACAAATATAAGTTGTTTAAAAAATAACAGAGCGTAGTTGTTCAAGTATTAATCTTGTTAAAATACTCGATGGTTAAAACACAAGAAGATTTACTCAGTATTGCACCAATTATTGATTCTTACGTAAGAAGGCACTACTCAATAATGGTTACATGAATTCTTTATTCAAGATTTTATTAATTTAATAATTCTTTGTGTTGATATTTTATATTCTTTGTTGTTTCAATAATTGTCATTACACAAGATTTTTCATTATCGAAGCTAATAATTCATATTATCTCGAATAATATTATTAGATAACATTATTGGCAATGTCTAGAAAGTTCATCTAAAGAGAGGTTTGGTCACCTAATTGCAAGGCGCGCCAAGAAGGAGAAATTTTTATTGGAAAGCCCCCCTTTCCTGGAACCGCCTCAGTCATCAATATGTGATTACGTAATATTATTTATGAATAATTAATTATTGATTCATATGATGAGGAAAATATTGATTTTATGTGGATATAGATGGAGAAAATTTTTAATGTGACAATTGTTGAAAATTGAAATTTTATCTTTTCCGATAAAATAATTATTTAAATATATTATTATATTTTAATAATATAATAATGGTGATATTTTTACAATCTAATGTGGGATATATGAGTATACTGAGGAGGAAGAGTATTTTTGTTGCAATAAATGTTTAAAATATGTTAAACATGTCGGTGGACCCCATTTATTGACTGAAATTTGATTATAGACTGTAAAATCGCCCGTTTGTGGATTTCGGTCAATTTCTATTTGGAATTTGGAAAAACTTTCTTCTACAAAGTTGTAGAGAATTGAATTTTCTATAAAAAACTCGCGAGATTCGAATTTTTTTGATGAAAGGGCTATTTATTATGAATTATTGAAGTTCCGAAGCTCCGAAATAATTGATTTTTGGAAGTTTAAAATATTTAAAATTAGAAAAACGTTTTTTCTTACTTTTTCTAGAATGTGGCATGTGTTTGATGGCTGAAATCAGATTTTAGGCATGCGTAGGAAATTTATATAATTATATTATTAATTTATTAAATTTTCTGCTTTGGTGTTCTAAGCAATTTTCTATAAATAGGGTCTTGGGTTAGAATTGAAAATCACACCGTAAATCAAGTTTTTCTCTCTATATTATCGAGCGTATTCTTGTGAGTATTTTGAGTATACTTTGAGTATTGTTAGACGGTCTGCAAGTTTCCTTCAAAGACTATATCCCAGATTCCAAATGTAAGTACTTAATCTTTCGAGGTAAGGATGTTATTTTCTTCTCAAATGATATTATTTCTTCAATATCATTATGCTAAAATATTGGTTGAAACTTTTTATTAAATTTGGAACTTTTTTCATATCGGGTTACTATTCATGAGTTATTATTCATGAGTTACTATTCACGAGTTCTTATTCAGAGTTCTTATTCATGAGTTACTTATTCACGAGTACTATTCATGAAGCGTGAAGATGATTTTTTGGGAAATTTCTATCTTTTGGTGTCGGAGTTCTTATTCACGATATCTATCAAGACTATTCACGATATCTGACTATTCAATTAGAAAAATAAAATTTCTTCTTTTTGTTCAAAATATCTATTCGGATACTAGCTTTGATTGTATCCATGTTTTGATCATTCTTGAATTTTACACCACTATGATTATTTTTGAGGTATTTTGAACATGGATAAAACAAAGTACGTAATCCTTAATCCTTAATCCTTAATCCTTGTCATTTTGTTTCTTTGGATTCGTTTCTTTAAAATATTTTTCATCATCCTCGGTCTTAAATGATGATATTATTGAATATCTTTGGCCCGTAGTGCAAAAGATGAATGATTTCTGAAGAATATCTTTGGTAGTAGTGCAAAGATGAGCAGTGTTTAGATGAACATGACTAATCGATGAATATCTTTGGCCAGTAGTGCAAAGATGAATATTTGATTTCATATGTATATTGATTGATGTTACAGGATAAAAGATAGAGCGATGAACTTTTAAATTCATATGTAGAAGATAGTAGTTTGCATTCTCTACTTAACTCTTCTAATGAATTATTATTTCCATTGCGAATATTGATTTAAAATTTGTTGTCTATTGTATTCTATTAGATTTTTCCTGTTGAAGACTAACGGTAATTTGTTGTATATTATCTTAGTCATAATATTCTTTCTTGGGCTAGTTGAGCTCACCCTTTTCCTTTTTGTTCCATTTTTCTTCTCAGAGGCGAGAATATAGCAAGTACGAAGTCGGGGTATGGATTAAGGGTTTTAAAAGAATTGTTTAGTAGTCCTCACCATTTTTTGTAAAATAATGTATCAATAAATGTGATGAGGATTTATTTGAGTATAAATATTGTATAGAAGATAATATTTGTATTCAAACTCACGCTTTTCTGATTGTAATAATAAAGTTGTAGTTATTTCGCATCATGTATTGACAACTCAGAATAGGTGATGTATACCTATTTTGGGAGCGTCACATTTGGTGCTTCCATCCTAGCTGAATTTGTCTTCGGTGAATGACAAAATCGGGCTAAGTGACTTTCTCTTCCACAATTATAACATGCTTTGACGACATCGCTGCAGTTTGACCGATGTGCCCCTCCTCCGCATTTAAAACATATGATGATAGGTGGTCGTTCTCCTTCCTTAACGACAGTCTTTGGTCTTGACGATCTTTCCATCATTGTTGAATCTCCTCTTCTTGAAATGTCCATTCTTATTGTTTTGGCCCGATTACCATCAAGTGGTTACCATTTACGCCCGTTGATTCCTCCACGCTTGTTGTCACCGCGATGAATGCTCTCATTGGTATTATCATTTTGCCGGCTGCTCTCTTTTAGTTGCGTTGACTCGTTATCGCGCTCCACTAACTGAGCCCTATTTGCAACATCTAAATATAAACACAATTTATGAGAAATAAGATGTTGACATATCTCCGGCTTCAAACCTCTTAAAACATCTGTGTCATTCTCTCTTCATTATCCACCAAGTGGGACGCAAACCGGGATAACTCCGCAAATTTAGCCTCGTATTGCGACCTGGTCATATTGTTTTGTTTCAACTTGATAAACTTCACCTCCTTCATGTGACGAATACTTTTGGGAAAGTATTTGTCGTTGAAACTCTTGGAACTTCTCCCAATACATCTTCAATCTGGCGGGTTGAGTCGTTTTACCGATTCCCACCAAGAATCGCCTCTCTCACAAGAAAAATAAAGGTGGCAAAAGGAACCTTTTGCTTCTTGAGCATCCCAAGACATCAAATATCTTGGTGATCGCTTTATCCATGCTTCCGCTTATAAGTGGTTTTGGCTCTCCCTTAAACTCCGGTGGTCCCAACTCGAATCGCATTAAGCAGAATCACCGAGAATTTCCAGTGTTTCCACTGCATTTTGGGATGAGCCGCCTCTCGCTTTCTTTGTTGCATAAATTGTATAAAGCCCCCTGAACATTTGATCATTCATCATTTGGTCGGTGTTGTTGTTTCGTATGAGGATTGTCACCTTTTCGATGCACATTATCATGATTATTGATATGTGGTGAATCAACGGTTTTTCGTGCTCCATTGTTATTCTCAATATTCTCGGATGTCATTTTCGACATCGCCACAAAACAAAGGTTAATTGACATGTAACATATTATCCCTAAATTTCGACCGACCAATTAAATACCACATAAACTTAGGTAGGTCATACTAGTGAAGGAATTTCCGTCTCTCCCTCCTAGTACTATTCTCACATCTTAGCAGGGATTATATCCTAAGCTTTGATACCAACTGTGACGCCCCAAAATTAGGTATACATCACCCATCTTGGGTCGCCGATACATGGTACAAAATTCAAATACAACTTACTAATACAACTATCGTGTATGTACAATACGACAAAACATAACTGTGAGCTTGAATACAATTATTGTCTACTAAAGATTATACAAACTCAAAAGGAGTCCTCATTACAATTATTAACACACTATTTCACGTAGAATAGTGAGGACTACTAATGCTATCCTCTCGACCGTCACTCCTTTCCCGACTAGTCCTCGCTATGTTCTCATTTTCAAGAGAACAAAGTGAAAGAAAGGGTGAGCTCAACTAGCCCAAAGAAGAATTATTATGACTAAGATAATGCAGTAATAAATTATCGTTAGCCTTCAACAAGTGTTAAACTGATAAAATATAACAACATCAAGTTTAACTGCAGCGGAACAAGCAATCCATTAAAAGAGTCAAGTAGAGAATAAAATCTACTATCTTTTATGATTTAAAAGGTTTTTCATGACTTTTATCACTGGAACTCAGCTTAATAAATAATCCACATCATCGAATCACCCCTACACTACGGCCAAAGATATTCTTTAGTATCACGACCACAAATTATCCATGCACTACAGCCAAGGACATTCGTGTATTCATTAATGGTCATGATCATGCCAACAACTGTCCATCAATGCACTACGGGCCAATGATAACTTTTACCACATCATTTGTAACATTACGATCATTATTACACCAAATAATCTCTGGTCATAATCATACCAAGTCCATCTATGCACTACAGGCCACAGATGACTTTCAACATAATATAACATGAGGATGATGACAATGATATAAGAATTCAATAAAACAAGTTCAAGAATTAATTTATCCAGAACTAATAATGTCCAAATTGTCAACACGATATCTTGCTTTAGTAGAGTAAAATTCAAGAATGATCGGAAGAATATTTTCATGAAAAGATATCTTTGGATGAAGCCTTAAATATCAAGGATATTCTACTAATTTCATGGAGTATAGAAGTTAAAATTTTAACCAACCGAGTATAATAATGAATGGAATAACAAAAGAAATAACCATGCATGCAGATTGCGATAGCACACAAAAGTTATTCCAACAGAATAATAATAATCTTAAACCAAAGTCGTGCAAAATTTGCAACAAGCAGGATGTTCCAAACAGAATAATAAAGAGCGGAACCAGTCAAAGGTGTAAAACATACGCACAGGATATTCCAATGTAAAATAGAAGAATGTCACCAAGTATAGGTAAATGCGTATATCTGAGTTATTCCAATGAATAATAAGCAATGGAATAACAACGCTTTTCTTCATGAATAAGAAAGAATAACATCCCTTACATTAGTAGTAGATTGAATCTTCGCAGTAGTGTAGTAACGAGTAATACTCTTCTTCTCTCTCTTATTCTCTCTATACTTTCTCTCTCTATAGCTTGAATGAATTCGTGAAAAATAATGAAGCACTAGGCCTCTATTTATAGAAGATTTCTAGCTTAGCACTTGAAATATGAAAAAGCAAGTGGCTGGCTTTTGGTGATGTGAAAAGAAAAGTGGTTTGACGCTTTTGAATGTGAAACGACAATTGGTTCGACGCTCGTAATATGAAGCGGCTAAGAAGTGGTTTGACGTCTGTAGCAGTAGTTACTATCGATTGAAGGTAATTACTATTGATGAAGGTAATTACTATTCGATTGAAGGTAATTACTATCGATTTGAAGGTAATTACTATCGACGAAGAGACTCTTAGATGATGACATATGGGCCCCCATAAAATAACCAAACTTACCACAAACGCCTCATAATAGACTCTTTATATACATCAAGGATTGAATAAATATTATCACAAATCATTTTATTTTTAATCAACACATATTTAATCTTTCACAATTATTAATCATTTATAAACATCGTCTCAATTATTGATTTAATAATATAACATATTATATGAGATAATCTTTGTGACAATAATTGAATCAATAATATAAGAGATATGATGCAAAGAATTATCGTGAAGAATAATTGAGTATAATTTGAGTGACTTCTCACGTAAGCATCAATAATCGATCTGCAGTGCTACTATGCAACCACGCCAGACATCGCACTTTTTACTAGGGTAGTTCAGCAGTTTTAACGATAACACCTACCAAGTTATTTTCATAAAAAGTATTTTTGTCGTTTTCTCAATCCGACAATAATTCCGTTAATAGGGTCCACTAATGATGATTGTCATTGCATACGAATATTCCCCACCAAAACGAATATTTTATAACAACTTGCTTTTTTGCAAAATTTATAAATATTACCCACAACTATAACATTATATTAAATTTACTCCATAATATTCAAAAATAATATTTATAGAAAATTCATCTTTATTTATAAAAGTTGGGGTTTTACACGTGTAGCCTCCCGCACTCCCAAACCTTCGGTTCGCTCCGCACTTGGCCTTTTTTAGAAAACTTCTCAATTATGAGTCACAAGTTCCAACAATATTTCAAATATTTACATCGACTATTAATAGTAATTTTTTTTGGAGAGATGTGTACATGAGAAATGGGATCATCTCATATAATGATAGATATATTTTATAATTATAATTCGACGTGAATTTATCGCAATATGTAACAGGAGTCAAATTGCGTTTACAATATTCATTCTATTAAACTTTCTTATGAATTCTTTTGTCGGTCAAATAAAATAATGTTACCTTAAACTTGAATAGTAGTAAGATTTACAAACAGAAAAATAAAACAACTAGTAATAACTGATTATAATTTTTGTGGATAAATTTTTTTCTAATATAAATTACTATTCAAAAAGTTAACAAAATTAAGAAAATTATGGATAACACGAGCCGGCGTACATAATCCATGCTGACTTCCACCCATAACCTCACAAATACACAAGAACACCACACGATTATGATGATGATGATCTGAAATTAGAACAGTAACCGCACGATTAATTAATTTCTATTCCAATTTGTTCTAGCTTTATCTAAATTATTTATAAAATGTAAATTATAATCTATAATCACGTTGTTTCCCTAAATAAAAATGTAAGAAAATTTTCAAATATGTCATATATTAATTCTTTCAAATACTATATATTTCCTAAATAAATATTGGTTTAGATATATGAAATCATTAATTTAGTGGGGTACATCTCCTGTAATTAATTATATATGTTATACTATTTATCTTATTCAATTTTACATAATTTAAGATATTATTTTGAGTCAAAAATTATATATACTCCCCTAGCCATACGTACCCATTCTATATGACATAAGTCATAACCTTGTGCATGCATGGTTAATGCCTGCAAATCCATTCTTTCTATGTCCAATAAACTCTCCATTTATGTGACTTTAGAAATTAAAATTTGCAGTCATCAGAAGTTCATTTGTACGTATAAATTACACGTACACACACACATATATATACACACACACACACACACACACACACACACATATATATATATATATATATATATATATATATATATATATATATATATTCTAGAATATGCATTTAAATACTACTTGTTAACCTATAATTATGTACTCATGTGACGTAGAATTAATGTTGCATGAACCATGCAAGGAGAAACTACTTTTAGTATTTATCAACTTGGTATAATTAATATAGCTACTATATATTAACTAGTTTAAGAGAGAGAGAGAGAGAGAGAGAGAGTATATATATATATATATATATATATATATATATATATATATATATATATATATCCAACTTACAGAGAATTTAAACGTAATCATACGTAAGAGAATAAATTTGTACTTCTCTCATTGAAGTGGAGACGTGATGAATCATGCTTCTTCTTCACTAACGATTTGGCCTTTGGGAAAGCCCACTTCAATTCCCTTTTTACATATACAAAAATATTAATTTAAATTCCCCCCTATATATATGCTACTCATTCCCCTCCTATAACCCATATAGATTTCATTCCCCCAAGTCACGCACATATATATAAATAAATAAATATATATATATATATACAGAGATAGAAAGATATATAGAAGGAGGAGAGGGAGTCTATGGATTCAATGGTGGCAAAGAGAATCCAAGCAGTATTAATGGTGTTACTAATGGTACTTTTTTTAGGATATTTATTCATATGGGTGATTTTTCCAACCAGTCTTTATAAGCTCAAATGGTTGCCAAAAATTCGAGCAGAGACCATGTCAACTTACTTTGGATCACAAGGTTCATCAATTTTCTATATGGTTTATATATATATATATATATATATATATATATATATATATCTTAAATAACATACCTATCTTAAATATCATATCTTTATTAAAACTATCTTTAATTTATATGATACATGGTTTTTTTTTTATTAATAATTGTATTTTGAAGTAGAGATTTATTAAATAATCAAACTCGATGACGAAAACCGCACAAATACAGGGGAGAGTTACGTTTTGCATTTTAGTCATATATATGTTCATTATCTATGTTTTATATATATATATATATATATATATATATATACATACTAACACAAATTTATCTTTACATTATTATATTAATACAGGTGCAACAATTCTGATCAACACATTTCCTCTGTTTATTGCTGTTTTGGCCTGTGTGTATCTTCATTTAGGGAAGAAAATACGAGGCGATAACGCCCAAGGGTATGCAAAATTATTAGTGGCAAATTAAGCCATAATTAATTTTCTTCAATTTTTTCCCTATTGAAAGAATTTATATATGTAATTTATTTATCATATTAATTATTAATTTGAATGTTTGTGTTATTTTTATTAACTAGTGCTGATCAGAAAAAACATGGATTGGCTATATGGAGAAGGCCATTGATCCTAAAAGGACTAGGGATTGTTTCTTGGATAGAGCTATCCTTTTTTGTCATGTTCATTGCGCTCTTGGTTTGGTCTTTCTCAATTTACTTGCACATCAGTTTTGCTAAAATCACTCCAAATTCCGCAGCAAAGAGTGGCGAAAAAGTGTAAGAATTTATCTCAAAAGAATTAATTAATTAATTAATAGACTAAAATGATAAATTATATAATATACCCTGAGTTGTTTGTATTAGCTAGAGAATATAACTAACTATAATTACTTAATTCTAGATAATTGTAATTTTGGATTAGGATTAGGATACAGTAGACTTTGAATTATGTGATTCATTAGTTTGTATATATATATATATATATATATATATATATATAATATTGAGAGTCTTATAGATAGATGTTGAATCATGAATTGATAATATATTTATTTACAGTTGGGAAGCCAAGTTGGACTCTGCAGCACTAAGGCTAGGTCTTATCGGGAATATTTGTCTTGCATTTCTATTTTTTCCGGTGACACGCGGCTCGTCGGTGCTGCCGTTGTTCGGACTCACGTCGGAGGCTAGTGTCAAGTACCATATAGGCATATATGGCTCGGCCACATTGTAATGACCCTCTTTACGGCTCATGGTGTTTCTTACATTATCTTCTGGGCTGTCACAAACCAATTATCAGAGGTATATATACTTAATTAACTAATTCAAATCATTCCACTTATGCAATATATATATATATATATATATATATATATAGTATTTAAAGTCTAGTTGTAAATTAAATTATCTTTCAACTATATATCACTTATTTTTAAAGAGGAATTGATTACCGTGAATTTAATTTTATAATAAATTGATCAATTGATCAATATAATGTTGACATACAGATATGTATCTCTCATCTGCCTCTAGTCACTCCCCTAAAGAGAGTCCTACACAAACCATTATATATATAACATGAAACTCTGCCCGTTCAATTAAATAATCTAACTTAACTGATATACGTAACTTGTGATATTTACCTGTGAAATTATTTGTATCAAAAAAGGATCTCACTTTCATTATACAAAATCATGTTATATGTATATATGTAGTTGACGTGCAATCAATCGACTGGACAAATTTGTCTAGTTGTTAAAAAAAAAATATATATATATATATATTAAATATATCTATACATAATTAATACGTTATATATTAAATATATCTATACATAATTAATACGTCACTTTTGATGGCTCTCAACGTTTGTTGCAGCTTTTAGAGATTTGAGATAAATAAGAATCAAGAGATCACTTCAAAAAGTGTTGTACCAAAAAGGAAAAAAAATGGTTAGGGTTTGTTGTGTTTTCATCAGTGCTGTTGCGCCTTTTCTGTCAATTCCGCCCCCGCCCGACCACCACCCCCCTTCCCTTTCCCCTTCCCCTTCCCCCACATGCATAATAAAAGTGTAGTCCTTTCTTTGAGACAAAAGGAGAAAGCACATACAATAATGGATGCCCAGGATTATGTTGTGGTGCTTCAAGTCTTTAGTCTAGTGGTGAACCTTTTAGTTAGAAAGTGACACGTGGACGGTTGAAAATTTTGAATTAATTCTGGAAATGATGATAAGTAATTCCATAAGGTGGATATTCCTGCCCTACCAAAGTGCTCTAATGGTCCAAAAAAGGAATTTTTAGTTGGGAGATTTCAACTAAGCTATCATCTTTCTCAACAACAAGTTGTTTCTTTAAATAAAAAGAAAAGTAAAAAGATTATGAGTTGTAGTTAATTATTAATTTATTATCATGTGTTCATCACAATCTAATTAATATTTTAATTATTTTTAATGGTATATATATATAGATGGTGAAATGGGCCAAGACTGATATATCAAATGTTGCCGGAGAAATCGCTCTGTTAAGTGGAATATTGATGTGGGTGACAACTTTCCGTGGCATAAGGCGAAAGATGTTCGAGCTCTTCTTTTATACTCATCATCTTTACGTACTCTTTATAGTCTTCTTTGTGTTCCATGTTGGCATCTCATATGCCTGCATCATGCTTCCTGGTTTCTACTTCTTCATGGTCGATCGATACCTCAGATTCTTACAGTCACGACGAGCCGTTCGTCTTCTTTCTGCTCGCCTTCTTCCATGCCAAGCTCTCGAGCTCAACTTCTCCAAGACTCCAGGTACATGCATATACCTACATATATATATATATATATATATATATATATATATATATAGTGGCGAAGCCAGGAATCAACAGTAGTTGGGTCAAAATTATTAGTAAGTTAAAAAAAATTGGCGAGGCTCCCGAGCCAATTTTTTTTTTAATACTTTATACTTTCGGGTTAAATAAATACATCCAAATATCCAATTTAATAATACTAATAAAAGACTTTGTCTTTTGCAATTTGGCTTTGCCCCTTTTCTCTCTATTTTGTGGCTGAAGTGCTGAACAAATATTGATGTATGAAATTTAGGACCGATTCTTGGCCGCTTGGGTATCTCTAATTAAAAAAATAAAATTGAGTTGGGTCAAAAATTGAATAGGGGTTAAAAATTGAATAAGATAAAAAAAAAATTGTAAGTTATTTCAAAAATTGAGTGGGGTCAATTGACCCCACATTTATAGCATAGCTTCGCCACTATATATATATATATATATATATATATATATATATTTAAGTACGTACTGATGTAATTTCACATGCATGCATGTGTTTTATGATTAGGTTTGAGTTATACTCCAACAAGCATTATGTTTGTGAATGTGCATAGCATTTCCAAGGTGCAGTGGCATCCTTTTACTATTACATCCAGCAGTAATTTGGAGCCTGAGAAGCTAAGTGTCATGATCAAAGGCGAAGGGAGATGGACTAAGAAGCTTTTTCAGACGCTTTCTTCACCTTCAATTGATGGGCTTAGTGTATCCGTTGAGGGACCTTATGGACCTGCTTCAACAAATTTCCTAAGGTAAAAATGCATGTACACCATAAATCTTCATGCATGCGTGTAGATATATGCATGGTTGCTCATATGTTTATGTACATGATCACTTGAGCCAATCATATAAAAAAATTTACAATATTAAAAATTATAGGCATGCAACGAAAACGATGCAACTCTTTCCTATAAATTAAATTGGTATAACAAAGATCGAGTTGAATTGTTTTGCTCCATCAATGTTTTTATAAAATATATAGGAAATAGTTGCATTATATAGAAAAAAATTATATCACTAGTGTTTTTATTGATTTTCTTTTTTAGTTGTTGTAGTTTTGTATTGCATTTGAGGCGTTTAGTGTTGCTACGTACATATGAATGCAACTATATGATTACTGCTCTGATACCATGTTGAATAACGCACGTAATTTATAATTTTGTAGGCACGACACACTCGTGATGGTGAGTGGTGGAAGTGGCATCACCCCATTCATCTCCATCTTCCGAGAACTCATCCACATGAGTGAGACATTGAAATGCAAGACTCCAAATATTCTTCTCATCACTTCATTTAAGAATTCCTCAGACCTCACCATGCTGGACCTTCTCCTTCCCATCTCCGGCGCACCCTCCGAATTCTCCAAGTTGGAACTACAAATAGAAGCATATGTGACGAGAGAAAAACAACCAATAATACAAAACCAAAAACACCAAACAACTATTTGGTTCAAACCAAATCCACTAGACTCGGCCATAACTCCAATTTTAGGCCACAATAGTTGGCTTTGGCTAGGAGCCATAATATCGTCCTCTTTCATTTTATTTCTTATCTTGATGGGGATTTTAACTCAATTCTACATATACCCAATTGATCATAACACAAATAAAATTTATTCTTTTTCTTCGAGAGCTGTTCTAAATATGCTACTCATTTGCATCTCCATAGCCATTACTTCTAGCGGTGCTTTTTTATGGAACAAGAGACATAATGGTATGGACACCAAGCAGATTCAGAACGTAGAGGGGACAACGCCGGCCGGATCGCCAAGCTCATGGGTTTGTAATGCAGATAGGGAACTCGAAAGCCTCCCACAACAATCACTTGTTCAATCCACCAATTTGCACTATGGTGAAAGGCCAGATTTAAAGAGTGAGTCCATTAATCCCTCCCTTGCATATATATATATATATATATATATATATATATATATATATATATATATATATATATGCCATATCTTAATTCTCGAAATATGAATATAAAGCTAATATTGACATTGTAATTGCTAATAAATATTGCAGAATATTTATTCGAATGCAAAGAATCAAGTGTTGGGGTTCTTGTGTGTGGCCCTAAGAAGATGAGACATGAGGTTGCAGGCATATGTTCATCCGGTTTGGCGAAAAACCTGCACTTTGAGTCTATAAGTTTGAGTTGGTGATCATTTCAAATTTGATGTTTTGTTTTCTTGTAGTTTCCCTCTCCTCACTACAAGAAAAAGGCCTATCAGCGACCAATTATATCAGCGACCGCATATCCGGTCGCTGATAGTCTTAATAGCGACCGATATCAGCGACCATATTATATTCGATTCAAATAAGTGACATCAATGACCGATTGCGGTCACGCTTTCTATCGCTAGAACAAATTTCCCACCCAAAATTTGGCAAGAAATGTTGGCGCATAGTTTTTTTGCGACAACTTATAATCAGCGACCGCATGCGGTCGCTGATAAGTCCATGTCATTAAAAATCAGCGACCGCATGCGGTCGCTGATCCTTTTAATCTATCAGTCTTTCGCTCATAAGAGCAGAATCGAAAGGAATAAACAAGAGGGAGACCGAAGAATAGGAGAAGATGAATAAAGGGGAAAAGAAGAAGAAGAGGAAATCTCGTTCTTTGTCGCGATTGGGTTGGCTTTCTCCTTCAATTGGTATTAGGTACCAAATTATATAACAAATATTTGATATATATATATATATGTGTGTGTGTGTGTGTGTGTGTGTTATGTTATGTTTGAATATTTGGGTTTTTCTTCTTCTTTCTGACTCTTTTTGTAGCTTAATGGGTTTCGATTGAATGCGATTTTTGTTAATTTATGTGGTTCAAATGTTTGATTGAATGTATTAGTCTCCAATGTTAGTATAATGGGTTAGTCTCTAATGTTAATATTTTTATATAATGTTGGTATTTGTGTTTGGCACTTGAAATTATTTTGTATAATGTTAGTCTCTAATGTTAATATTTTTTTTGTATAATGTTAGTATAATTGGTTAGTCTCTAATGTTAATATTTTTTTGTATAATGTTGGTATTTGTGGTTTATGAGTTGATATTTGTGTTTGGCACTTGGAATTATTTTGTATAATGTTAGTCTCTAATGTTAATATTTTTTGTATAATGTTAGTATAATGGGTTAGTCTCTAATGTTAATATTTTTTGTATAATGTTGGTATTTGTGGTTCATGAGTTGGTATTTTTGTTTGACACTTGGAATTATTATAGATTTCATACCTCTTCAGAGATATCTTTGTGGTCCAAATCTTGTTGGGTAGGGTAGGAGGATAATTAGGATTGACAAAATTTATGCTTAAGCATTTATTTCCCACCCAATGGCTTATTGATTTCTAATGTAGCTGTATTTGGGTTATTCTAGGTCACACGCTAGGGGGTGAGTTGGTTCATATAATTGTGAGTATGAGGACCAATGCTATATACTTTTAAATAAGAGGAGATGATATCAAATTGAATTAGTTGCACTTACATTAATAAATGTCAAACCACCAACATTGGAGTCTAATATCCAATTGGTGCTGTTAAATGATGTAGGGATTTTAAACTAAGTGATCCACTAGAGCCTTTTAAGGGACTATTGGAGTGATGGGTTGGCCTTGGGGTCATGAGGCCATCTGAGGCCATGCCAAGCTTAGCCAAGCCTTACGGGGCCAATCAATGAATTTAAGAAAGAGAGATTCAAAATGGGTATAACCCTAAAGGGTATGAAACTTTTGGGATAATCAATGAATTTAAGAAAGAGAGATTCTTTTATGAGTTGATTGATACCTATGTATATATATACACACACATACATCATATATGTATAATTTTATAAGAATATATACACACACTTTTACACCACAAGAATAATTTGGGAACATGCATGATTAGGTTTCATGTTTTAATATGAGATTATCTAAAGTTGGATAATTTGTTATTCTTGAATAACGATTCTTTGAAATTTGGAAAATTTTTGAATATAACATTCTTCTTGAATATATTTTCTTTGAAATTTAAATAAATTGTTGTTGATATTCTTTGAAATTGGGACAATTTTGGGCTTCTTATTGTTTTTACTAATATTGGATTCTCTAAATTGTGCCTTGAATTATAGTTGTGCACATTCATTTTTTTTGTGTGTTGGGATTATATTTTCTTTGAAATTGATCAGTATGCATGCCTACAAATGCGTGTGGATAGTCCATATTATAGGGGAGACTCTGCGAATTTTTTCATATATAAGTCGAATGGCCATATAACTTGAACATGAGTATAACATAAAACATAACTAGGAATTAAGTTTATCCATAATTCAATCAAGAAGAAGGTTCAAAGAAGTTTTTCCATAATTCACAAATCGAGAAGATAAAAAAAAATGACACACTATTAATATGTATGCTATAAGTATGACTTAGCTTAGAATAGAAAGAAAATGAAAAGTACAAACACAAACACAAGCACCATAACTTCAATCACACTATTAATGAGTTGTTTCTAAAATATCCATGGCGCCCCAAAATAGGTATACATCACCCATTCGAGTTGTCAATACATAGTGCAGAAACAACTACAACTTTATTATTACAACAAGAAAAGCGTGAGTTTAAATACAAATATTATCTTACATAATATTTATACTCACATAAATCCTCATCACATTTATTGATACATTATTTTACAAAATGGTGAGGACTACTAAACAATCCTTTCTAAAACCTTCATTTCATACCCCGACTGCATGACTCGCTTATATTCTTGCCTCCACGAGAAGAATGGAACAAAAAGGAAAAGGGTGAGCTCAACTAGCTCAATAAAGAATATTATGACTAAGATAATACACAACAAATTATCGTTAGTCTTCAACAGGAAAAATTTAATAGAATCTGATAGACAACAAGTTTCGGATCAATACTCACGTGAAATAATAATTCATAGAAGAGTTACGTGAGAATGAAATCTACTATAATCTATGAATTTAACAGATCCATCATCAATATTTTATCCTGTAACATCAATCAATATTCATCTCAAATCAAACATTCATCTTTACTCACTACGGTGCCAAAGATATTCATCGATCGGTCATGTTCATCTCAACACTGTTCATCTTTGCACTACTGGTGCCAAAGATATTCATCGATTGGTCGTATTCATTTAAACACTGCTCATCTTTGCACTACTGTGCCAAAGATATTCTTCAGAAATCATTCATCTTTGCACTACGTGCCAAAGATATTCAATAATATCATCATTTAAGGCGAGGATGATGAAAAATATTTTTAAAGAAGCGAATCCAAATTGAAACAAAATGACAAGGATTAAGGATTAATGATTCGTACTTTGTTTTATCCATGTCCAACAATACCTCAAAATAATCATAGTGGTGTAAAATTCAAGAATGATCAAAACATGGATACAATCAAAAGCTAGTATCCAAAATAGATGTTTTGGACAAAAGAAGAAATTTTATTTTTTTGGTGAATAGTGTCGTATCGTGAATAGTCTTAGTATACGTGAATAGTACCGTATACATGAATAGTAAATCCGACACCAAAAGATAGAAATTCCACAAAAACATCTTCACGCTTCATGAATAGTACTCGTGAATAGTAACTCGTGAATAGTAACTCATGAATAGTAACTCGTGAATAGTAACTCATGAATAGTAACCCCGACATGAAAAGTTCCAAATTTGATAAAAACTTCAGATCAACATTTCAGCATAATGATATTGAAGAAATAATATCATTACGAAAAAAAAATAATATCCCTTACCTCAAAGAATCAGTACTTCGGAAGGAAAGGTCGGAAGTGATGCTGAATGAAACTTGTACTGAACAACAACTCTCAAAGTATCTAAATACTCACAAAATACACTCAACAATATAGAGAGAGAAAGAGAGAAAACTTTGTTTCTGGTGTGATTTTCAATTCTAACTTAGCCCTCTATTTATAGGAAAATGTTAGCGTGAAAAGCAGACTTGACTGCCTACACGATGGCTTTACTCGCTACTATTGCCACCCACCACATTTGAAATAAAATTCAGCACATTTCTTCACCAACCACAAGTGGGGCCCACTCAATTCTAGAATTTTCCACCAAAATCAATTATAACCCTAATTTAAGAATCGACACCTCTTAAAATTCATAACAAATCATTCGTGCATTTTAACGGTTCAAAATTTGTGGACATATACTCAACTTATGTATGTATAACATACCCAAAAATTACCACAATCCAACAGTCGGATTAAAAATTATAACCCCATAATATATCTCAAAACCCCGATTTAATTTTTAATACCTCCAATCGATAAAATCTCGATAAAACACCTCAACATTAATTCCTTCATTTATAACCACATAAATAAATCCATCATTTATATCCACATCAAATAAATATTTTCTTATCATATGAATCAATAATTAATTATTCACAAATAATATTACGAGAATCACATTTATGATGACAGTAGCCGCCTTCGAGGAAGGGGCTTTCAGATAAGGATTTCTCACTTCTTGGTATAATTAGGTGACCAAACCTCTCCTCGATGAACTTTCTAGACATTGCCAATAATGCTATCTAATAATATTATTCAAATAATATGAATTATTGATCCGATAATGGAGATAATGCGTTGATAATTATTGAACAACAATAATATAAAATATCAACGCAGCAATTATTGAATCAATAAAATAAAATATTGAGCGAAGAATTATTGTGAAAATTATTGAGTAGTGCCTTTCTACGTAAGGATCAATAATTCAACAATCATGTAATACTGGTGTGCTTCCAATGCGACCACAGCGTACATCGTATTTTAACCACGGGTATTCCAATGATCTTAACGGTGAATAACTACGCCGTTATTTTTAACCAACTTATATTTTGCGTTTTCTTCATCCAATCGCTTTCCGTTATGGGGCCCACACATGGGCTTGGCGTCGCATGCGAATATTCTGAAGCACGAATATTCCACGACCAAACGAATATTCCCCGACAAAATGAATATTTTATAACCACTTGCTTATTTTGAAATATTTGCGTATTTAACCCTTAACTATCCACATTAATCAAATCAACCCTTACTATTTCAAAATAATAAATAAAGGAAATTCCTTTTTATTTAAAAAAAAATTTCGGGGTCTTACAACCTCCCCTCCTTATGAAATTTCGTCCTCGAAATTGACGTAAGTAACCTGGTGTTTCGAAAAGGTGAGGATACCTCGCTTTCATTTCCGTTTCCAATTCCCAGGTCATTTCCTCTATAGCATGATTCCTCCACAAAACTTTAACTTGTGGTATGACCTTTGCGCGTAGGACATGCTCCTTCCTATCCAAGATCTTGATAGGTACCTCCTCATACGTTAAGTCTTCGGCTATCTCGTCAGGTTCTAACTTCAATAACGTGGTTCGGGTCTTTCACATATTTGAAATACAGAGATATGTGAAACACATTATGAACACGAGACATACTCGAGGTAATGCAAGTCTATAGGCTACATTTCCTACTCGGTCAAGAATTTGAAATGGACCAATAAATCGTGGATTGAGCTTTCCTCTCTTCCCAAATCTTGTAACTCCCTTCCGTGGAGCAACTTCGCAATAATACATGATCCCCACATTAAATTCCACGTCCTTTCGATGAAGATCCGCATAACTCTTTTGTCGATCTTGTCTTGGTTTATATCGTTGTCGAATCATTTGGATCTTTTCGGTGAGTCATACGTATTAACTTTCGGGTCCCAACAATGTTGCTTCACCCACCTCATCCCAACATATTGGAGAAGCGACATTTTCGTCCATATAATGCTTGAATGGAGCCACACCTATACTTGCTCGATAAGCTGTTGTTGTAGGAGGATTCCTGATGGTAAATACTTATCCTAAATCGCCCTTGAAGTTCAGGACACGAGTCTTAATAAATCTTCAAGAGTTTGAATAGTCCTCTCGATTCAAAATGGTTTGGGGATGGTATGCGAACTAAATCGCAAATCCGTGCCCATAGCTTTTTTTGCAAGCTAACCCAAAATCTTGAAGTGAATCTTGGGTCACGATCCAAAACTATGGATCTGACAGCATGCCATGCAACCTCACAATCTCATTTACGTACATACTAGCAAGGCGTTCAAGTGAATAAGTCTCCGTATCGGCAAGAAATGAAAGCGGACTTGGTTAATCTATCAACAATAACCCAAATAGCATTGATGCCTTGAGAAACCGTAGTAGGAAGACCCGTAATTGAAATCCATGGTAATGTGTTCCCACTTCCATTCCGAATCTCAAGTGGTTGCAACGGACCCTTAGGTACTAGATGCTCGCCTTTACACGTTGACAAGTTAAACACATTGAGATAAACTTTGCAATCTCTCTCTTCGTATTGTTCCACCAAAATGTATGTCGAAGATCACGATACATTTTAGTACTTCCGAGGATGGATTGCAAATGGTGTATTGTGTGCCTCCATCATAATCTTGTTCTTCAAATCGAGTCGTTAGGAACACAAAGTCTAGAGTGGACTCAAGTATTCTTCTTCATCAATTCTCGCTTAGGAATAGCTCCTTCTTGTACTTTCTTCTTCATACGCATCATTTCCGAATTGGTGGCTTGAGCAACCTTAACTTTTCTATTAAAGTTGGCTCTGTCGTATACTTGACATCATCGCACTCGTTCCGCATATGATCTTCTACTCAATGCGTCACCTACCACCGTTAAACTTTACGAGGATGGTATTGAATAGTGTGGTCGTAGTCTTTCAATAGTTCGAGCCAACGTCATTGCAGCGTGTTGAGTTCTTTTGAGTGAAGAAATATTTAAGGCTTTTATGGTGCGAATATATCTCCACTTTCTCCCCATATAGATAGTGCCTCCATATCTTTAAGCTGAAAGCATTGGGCCGCTAACTCTAGATCATGAGTAGGATAATTTCTCTCATACTCTTTAAGTTGTCGCGAGGCATAGGCTATGACTTTCCACGTTGTATGAGAGAACACATCCTAACCCTTTGCTCGAAGCATCGGTCAGAGATAACAAATCCATCAAGAACCGGATGGTATTGTTAGAACAGTCTGCCGAAATAAGTCTCCTCTTAAGCTCTTGGAAACTCTTCTCGCATTCTTCATTCCAAATGAATTTTGTATCCTTCCGAGTTATTTGAAGTTAATGGAGTAGCGATTCGAGAAAACCCTTCCACGAATCTCCAGATAATAACCGCCTAAGCCCAAAAGCTACGTCTTGATCCCACCGACTTGGTTGCTCTCAACTTTGTATTGCTTCAATCTTCACGGATCAACAGATACTCCATGTTTCGACACCACGTGCCCAAGGAATGCTACTTCCTCAAGCCGAACTTCGCATTTCTTCAATTTGGCATATAGTTTGTTTTCACGAAGCCTTTGGAGTACCAAACTTCAAATGGTGCTCATGATCTTCACGACTTTTGGAATATATAAGGATGTCATCAATAAAGACAACAACAAACTGATCCAAATATTCCTTGAATACTCGGTTCATCATATCCATGAAAGCCGCAGGAGCATTAGTTAGTCCGAAAGACATGACTAAGAATTCATAATGCCCATACCGAAGTTCGAAGGCGGTCTTTGGAATATCCTCGCCTAATCTTGATTTGATGATATCCGGAGCGAAGATCGATTTTTGAAAAGAATTGTGCCCTGCAGAATTGGTCAAACAAGTCATCAATACGAGGTAGAGGATACCTATTCTTGATGGTGACATGGTTCAATTCCCGATAGTCAATACAAAGTCGCATACTCCCGTCTTTCTTCTTTACAAATAAAACAGGAGCACCCCAAGGAGATGTACTAGGACGAATGAAACCGATGTCCAACAATTCCTGTAGTTGGACCTTTAACTCCCGTGATCACCTCGTTTGGGTTCTCGATTATGACCGATCAACAAACGCGCTTTCTTCCGGAATCGTTAACTTTGACTTTTACCGGGATGATCTTTTGAGTCAAATCCCCATTGAACTAGGTTTCGCTACTGCATAATCTCGGCGATATGTCCTTCCTTTCCACAACTATAGCATACCTTGAATCTGTCAGGCGGTTTGACCGATATGTCCTCTTTTCCGCATTTGTAAGATATGGACCGGTGGTCGTTCTCCTCCCTTAGAACCGATTCTTCACGTAAGACCTGTTGTCTTCACATAGTCGTTGTTAAATCTCCTCTTTTAAAATCTCCTCCCGACTCGCTTTACATTTTCATGACCATGATTACCACCGGAGTGGTTACCACCATTTCGTCTGCTCATTTTCTTTTCTCCGCAGTTATCATTATTCATTGATCGCTATCTCGTATGCGATCCGGTTATGGTCTCTCGATGACTAGTACTCGTTATCTCGCTCTAATAATTGAGCCCCTGTTTACAACATCTCAATAAAGAGAAAGTTTATGAGAAATGAGATCTTCGACGTATCTTGGGGTTTCAAACCTCTAAGAAACATCCGCGTCATACGTTCCTCATTCTCCACCAAATGAGGTGCAAACACGGATAACTCTGCAAACTTTGCCTCGTCTTTGAGACACCGTCATGTTATTTTGCTCTAATCGATGGACTCCACTTCCTTCCGTATATTGAACACTTTCGGGAAAGTATTTGTCATTAAATAGTCTCTGAAATGTTTCCCAAGACATCTTTGAGTCGAAAATTTGGATGGGTACGCTTCACAGACTCCACCGATGAATGCCTCGCCACGGAACATAAAGGTGGCGAATGGAACCTTCTGTTTCTCCGTGCATCCCAAGACATCGAATATCTTGGTAATTTGTTTGACCCATGTTTCCGCCATGATCGGATCCGCTTTCCCTTAAATTCGGTGGTCCCAACTCTTTGAAGCTGCTTGGTTGTGACAACCCGTGAATTGCTATCATTTCTCCTCTGTATTTTGAACACGAAGTCTCCTAAATCGATTTTGCATGAATCGCAAAAAACTTCTAAACATCCCTCGTTCATCATCTCGCTCCATGGTGTTGTTCACAGGAGGAACATTGCCACTGACTGACGCGTTCTCCTCGTTGGTAAAGTCTGAGCATCTCCACGGTCTCATTTACTCCATTGTTAATATTCTCAATCGACATTCTCAAATCATCGCTATAAAACAAGGATTAATTAAGGAAATCAATATATCACATAATATCCCTTATATCTTCGACCAACTAACAAATAAGCTTAGGTAGGACACACTTTAGCGAAGGATTTACTCGTCTCTCCCTCCTAGTTCTATTCCCCGATCTCCGCAGAGGAGATCATATCCTAAGCTCGATACCAACCGTGACGCCCCCAAAATAGGTATACATCACCCATTACGAGTTGTCAATACGTGGTACAGAAACAACTACAACTTTATTATTACAACAAGAAAAGCGTGAGTTTAAATACAAATATTATCTTCTAGACAATATTTATACTCACATAAATCCTCATCACATTTATTGATACATTATTTTACAAAATGGTGAGGACTACTAAACAATCCTTTCTAAAACCTTCATTCCATTTACCCCAGGCTACGTACTCGCATTTATATTCTCGCCTCCACGAGAAGAATGGAACAAAAAGGAAAAGGGTGAGCTCAACTAGCTTCAATAAAGAATATTATGACTAAGATAATACACAACAAATTATCGTTAGTCTTCAACAGGAAAATTTAATAGAATCTGATAGACAACAAGTTTTCGGATCAATACTCACGGTGAAATAATAATTCATAGAAGAGTTACGTAGAGAATGAAATCTACTATAATCTATGAATTTAATGAGTCCATCATCAATATTTTATCCACAGTAACATCAATCGATATTCATCTCAAATCAAACATTCATCTTTGCACTCTGAGGCCGAAGATATTCATCGATCGGTCGTGTTCATCTCAACACTGTTCATCTTTTGCACTACTGAAGCCAAAGATATTCATCGATTAAGTCATGTTCATTTAAACACTGTTCATCTTTGCACTACAGCCAAAGATATTCTTCAGAAATCATTCATCTTTGCATCATGTGCCAAAGATATTCAATAATATCATCATTTAAGAATGAGGATGATGAAAAATATTTTTTAAAAAACGAATCCAAAGTGAAACAAAATGACAAGGATTAAGGATTAATGATTCGTACTTTGTTTTATCCATGTCCAACAATACCTCAAAAATAATCATAGTGGTGTAAAATTCAAGAATGATCAAAACATGGATACAATCAAAGCTAGTATCCAAAATAGATGTTTTTGACAAAAAGAAGAAATTTTATTTTTTTGGTGAATAATGTCGATATCGTGAATAGTCCAGTATCGTGAATAATCACAAGTATCATGAATAGTAAATCCGACACCAAAAGATAGAAATTCCACAAAAACATCTTCACGTTTCATGAATAGTACTCGTGAATAAGAACTCGTGAATAGTAACTTTCATGAATAGTAACTTCGTGAATAGTAACTCATGAATAGTAACCCGACATGAAAAAGTTCCAAATTTGATAAAAACTTCAGATCAACATTTCAGCATAATGATATTGAAGAAATAATATCATTCTGAAAAAAATAATATCCCTTACCTCAAAGAATCAGTACTTCGGAAGGAAAGGTAGGAAGTGATCTTGAATGAAACTTCAGATTGAACAACAACTCTCAAAGTATCTAAATACTCACAAAATACACTCAACAATATAGAGAGAGAAAGAGAAAACTTTGTTTACGGTGTGATTTTCAATTCTAACTTAGCCTCTATTTATAGGAAAATGTTAGCCGTACCAAGCAGACTTGACTACTTTACGATGGCTTTACTCGCTATTATTGCCACCCACCACATTTGAAATAAAATTCAGCACATTTCTTCACCAACCACAAGTGGGGCCCACTCAATTCTAGAATTTTCCACCAAAATCAATTATAACCCTAATTTCCAATCGACACCTCTTAAAATTCATAACAAATCATTCGTGCATTTTTAACGGTTCAAAATTTGTGGACATATACTCAACTTATGTATGTATAACATACCCAAAAATTACCACAATCCAACGGTCGGATTAAAAATTATAACCCCATAATATATCTCAAAACCCCGATTTAATTTTTAATACCTCCAATCGATAAAATCTTGATAAAACACCTCAACATTAATTCCTTCATTTATAACCACATAAATAAATCCATCATTTATATCCACATCAAATAAATATTTTCTTATCATATGAATCAATAATTAATTATTCACAAATAATATTACGAATCACATTTATAATGACGGTAGCTCCAGGAAAGAGGGGCTTTCGATAAGGATTTCTCCATCTTGGCGCGCAATTAGGTGACCAAACCTCTCCTCGATGAGAACTTTCTAGACATTGCCAATAATGCTATCTAATAATATTATTTAAATAATATGAATTATTGATCGATAATGGAGATAATGTGCGGTGATAATTATTGAACAACAATAATATAAAATATCAACGCAACAATTATTGAATCGATAAAATAAAATATTGAACAATAATTCTTTGTGAAAATTATTGAGTAAAGGCCTTCTTACGTAAGGATCAATAATTCAACAATATCGTGTAATACCGTAGTGCATCTTTGTGTGCAACCACGTACATCGTATTTTAACCACGGGTATTCCAAATGATAATTACAGTAATAACTACGTAGTTATTTTAACCAACTTATATTTGTCGTTTTCTTCATCCAATCGCTTTCAGTTATGGGGCCCACATGGTCGCTGCTGCCGTCGCATGCACGAATATTCCCCGACGCAAGACGAATATTCCACGACCAAACGAATATTTCGACAAAAATGAATATTTTACAACCACTTGCTTATTTTGAAATATTTGCGTATTTAACCCTTAACTATCCACATTAATCAAATCAACCCTTACTATTTCAAAATAATAAATAAAGGAAATTCCTTTTTATTTAAAAAAAATTTCGGGGTCTTACAATATCCATACTTGTCTAAATCTTCATATATAAGTCAAATGGCCATATATGCATTCGTGTATATGTGATGGCAATGAGCTAGTATATGTGATGTTTTTTGTTGTGTTCAGATATGGACCCTCGAATCATATATGTATCCTTGTTAAGTAACTTGATTAAGAAAAAAAAGAGTTGAGGGACCAATTAATAAATTAGCAAAAATAT
Organism: Panax quinquefolius; assembly: GCA_020205615.1. NCBI lineage: Eukaryota > Viridiplantae > Streptophyta > Magnoliopsida > Apiales > Araliaceae > Panax > Panax quinquefolius. The sequence continues at coordinate 120,868,769 of CM035160.1, read as the reverse complement.
TGCCCATAAATAGTCAAGTTACTTCATTTTCTTCACTTTTCACCAACAAAACAAAAGTTAGAGAGAGAAGTGAGTAAAAAAAATATATACTAGTAGAAAACTTTAGGTTATATATATACTAGTAGAAAACTTACTTCAAAAGACAAATGAGTGACAATGAGTAGTGAATCGATCATAACAATCGATTCCTATGCCACATTCATTTTTGCATATACTCTTATTGGATTTCTCATTCCATTTTCTTACTTATCTAATATTTGGAACATATTAGTACAAACATGCCAGAGTATGGAAAGATTGAACTCAGTTTTCAAACATGCCAGAGTATGATGCTAAAAGTAACCTTAAGTAACTTAAATATACACGCCTAGACTATCCTAGTGGCCTAGACTATCCTATCTTATTGTCTTTTTGTTTACATACAATTACATATCCTGATGTTCTCTATATCCCTGACATGTTTATGTACCTTTCATTTATAACTTATACTAACATCCTAAATTTTTTATTTATAGATGTCTTCGAACCTGCAGACATTTAAAGCCTTGGGTTGGGTCGAGGCCCCTAATCATGTCAAGAAGGCCGGCTAATCTGGATGATCGCATTCTTATACGAGATCCGTCCTCCTCCGAGATAAGACGTAAGTTAAACATCGTGTATATATATATATAAGGGTTTAATATTTTCATTTTTATAAATATAGTAGTGATTTAAATGTAAGGGTTTTAATATAAATTATTGTATATTGTAGTGATTTTCAAGATAGTAAAATTGTGAAGTGCATTTCACAATTATGCTTCATGTAATCGCCTACGCCCGGATGATTACGGTAAAGCACACCTCTCGCCCATAAGGATGATCTGATTTAAATTTGAATTTCGGTATATTTTTTATCACTCGATAGATAATACATAGTTAATCAAATAATATTGTTTAGTAATATACTTGATTTTAATATTATTATTGTTGTTTTATTTGCGTAAACTTGATAGATGGGACGACCTTACAGCATCGATTATTCGAGACACTATTACGCAGAAATGCGCGCATCTTAACTAAAGATAATTTGAACAAGGAATGACAAAAAAGCCCCGCACAATCTTTGAGATTGACCATCCAGACGGGGGGTGAAGCGATATATACGTAAGCATAGCCCACGGTGGTGCGACAAGACATATATATGGGTGCGGATGTGTGACCAAAGTGAAAAGTCGAGAGCCGGGTCAAGAGGCACAAGACTTCCGCCTCGAACAGATCCTCAGTGTGTATCGATGACGGAGAAGGCAAAGGCACGACGCGAGTCGAGGCGACGTTATATCACAACCGCACAGACATTGCCGCGAGTGGTACGTATGTTATGTTTCAATCATCTTTTGTAGCTAAAATATCATATGTTTACATAATAATATGAGAAAATGAACTATAGGAGTCTCGATCTCAAGGTCAACCTATCAATTGGTTGGATGTGTATGTAGCCACCGCGATGGTCTACACTGAAGTCATTGAGATAAGCGGTAATAAGTTCACTTTATCCTAATATGTTGTTTATAAATTGTAACGACCTTCTTTAGTATTTTTTTATTTATTTTTATCTATTTAATTGTTCATCTTACGACAGGACACTTATAAGGGCTTAATGAGCGAAGCGCTATCCCCGAAGGCACCCCGCGTACATCGATTGATCAAGAATTATGGGAGAGGCGTCCATCGTGAAAAAAAATTATGTCAAAGGCCAAGGACAAAGACGACGCTTCGACCATCAGTGGCATGAGCACTCGCCACCCGATCTACCTGACCATCAAAGTTATCTAGTCTATCATACTCCCGCTCGTGTGTGAGAGCGATCTGTCAGATCGTGATCTTCTTCGATATCTTGGGTGGGCATCTGCGATCTCTACGAGTCTGATGAGTTGGAAAGCGATGTGGCGGGCAGCAGCGAGCAGGAGGCGTGAAGACAACAATGGAGAAGTATATATATATCGTTTATTGTTTAGCTACATTGCCTTATATGTTTATAGTCTCGAGTCGATGTCTTACTTATATATAACATATATGTTTTATTACTTTGATAATTACAGGATCCTAATTTGGATGATCCATGAAAAGCGCCTAGACTTATTTTTTTAGATTTTTAAAGCCTTGTACTCTTTTAGATTTATTCTTTGGACAATTGTATTAGTTTATATGGATGTTTACGATATCGATTATATTGTATTGGATGAATGTTTTGTATTGTATTGGATGTATGTTAATATGAATGCTTGTATATATATATATATATATATATATATATATATATATATATATATATAGCGTGTTGGGATTGAAAGCGTGTACAAAGCGAGTTATTTTGGGAAATCAATAAAATAGGCAAAAAATTTATAAAAAAAAAAAAACATCGTGACCGCACGATTCGCTAAAATATATCAATGACGCTCGACTTTTTTGAAACTAGCGAATCATTGCGGTCATTATTATCGGTCACGACACGTGTGACACGTCACGCATGACAAATGATTTCAAAGATAAGTTATAATAGCGACCAGTATCGATTCGCTAATTGCGGCCGCTAATAATAATGGCCGCTAATAATTGATTCATTATTGTTGGTCATTGATGTCCTTCCAATGACAGATTATCTGCGACTCAGATCAATGATCAAGATTCGGTCAGCAGATAGACATCTGCGATCGATGATCGTGTCACGTCAATGATGCTTGATCATTGATCGCCTTTTTGTTGTAGTGCCTGTCGTTTAAACTTTGAAATGTATTTTTGTACACGGGGTGATCAAAAGTTAAATAAAATTATGTTTATATAAATCACAGAATTAATGGTCTAGTAATATTGGTAATAGATAAAGTTGGTACACACAACCTAATTATATAAAAATTTAGTAATATTGGTAATAGATAAAGTTGGTACACACAACCTAATTATATAAAAATTTAAGAGATCTAGATGTTGTTTGTTTTAAGACCTGGATACATCTGAATGATTGAATCAGTCAACCATTAAGTGCGTTTGTTTTGGAAAAAATTTGTCTGAATAGTTGAATCGGTCAGATGATTGAGTTGAATGACTAAGTCAAATTTTTTTGTTGAATGAACAGCTGAATAATATAAAAAAATTTATAAAAATTATATAAAAAAAAAAATTAACTATAATATTAAATAATTTTACAGCTTTAAATTTTTTCAGAGGGGTAAAATAATAAAATTATGTTATTAAGATATTTCAAGACATGTATAAATGAAATTGCAAAGATCAAAGTGAAAAAAATGTTTCGTATAGATGACAATCCTTAGGCTCCAGGTACAACAGAATAGCTAGACTTATTTAATTACACACACCTACATAAGCCATATCCACAAACTAAATATACAACTCTCCACCTTCCCCTCCATCTCCATCACCTTCGGCTGTTTCTCTCATTTCTTCTCCCAAAAATGGGGAGCTAAAGCAAAATATATTGGCACAAATTGTAACCTAGGGCAGGCCATACGGGGTTAAGTATGAGCAGAACTACAGCGTTTTGCCTCTAACAAGAAATCTCAAGTGCCATATCTACAATAACCAAAAAAAATCAAAACTCACTGATTTTTTAGACCATAAATGCGATCAAGGGAAAAAAAAATGAACCTACTAAGACGATGACAAGATGCTTGTCCATTTCTCTGTGATTTGGCTGGGACCTCCAACTTGAAGAAAGTAGGATAATTACATCAGCCATTATATAAAACTGAATAGAAGGTTGGTACTCAATAATCCCATTTATTTTATCATGTCTGTTCGAAATCTCCTGTCGAAGAAAGTTTCTCTTCCAATGCTTCAAGCAAATCGTGGTACTCAACGAGTGCTGAATGTGACTGAACATGCACATGGAAGTTAGGGTATGTATTTATGCCAATATCAACCGAGCAGTAAAGGTTTGAGAGACATACCTGCAAAGTAATGCTATATGCTTTCCATAACCGCATATCATGCCTAAATAAATCAAGAAGTACCTGCACCAGAAGATGAGATATATGTCAACAAGGCAGTACCATATTATTAGCATTCCTTTTTCCGATAACAATGGTAATTATACAGCTTCAGTCTTACAACAATACTACAATTTTAGAACTTTCAGTCTTGACCATGTAGGCAGATGATCCTGTCATTGATGAAGCTTGGATGGTGATAAACTATTACTACAACTATCCTCTACACCTAGAAAACAAAATTCAAATTCTTTCATTACTTACAATAGAAATTTTACCCCCTTTAAATCTTTAAAAATCCATCTTCATCTATCCTAATAATTCTGGCATTATCAAGTTGCCGGCTTACTTGTTCGGTACTCCTTTGCAGTAGAATTGTTTGCTTAATGTCATTGGTAAATCAAAGTATCACTACTACAAAACAGTAAATAGACAACGCTTAAACCACAACATTTTTTATAAAAACGTTGTGGTATTTTTTTTACAACGTTTTTAAAAAAACTGTTGTAGATATATATGCAAAAACGGTATCTATTTAAAAAGCATTTTTTTTGTTTTAATTACATAACACTTTTTTTTAAAACGTTGTCTATAAACAAAAACACTGAGCTAAAAAAAACGATTAAATGAAAACTTTCTGCTCTCTCATTTGTCACCAAGTGTCTTCGTTTCTCATCTCTCTGTTTAGCCTCTTTACGTTCCATCTGGAAAACAAAAGCTAGGGTTTGCCTAGATTTCGCTTGCATCTGATTTGGGGTGCTTCTTTGAAGGAGATGAAGCGAAAAGGACAGACATCGTTCAAAGAAGGAATAAGGTTCAAAACTTGACGAAAAAACTCGGTGTGGTTAATTTGTGTATCTAAAGCCGCAGGCCTTTTCTTACTACCCAAGCCTTCACGTTATTTCAGTCTGATTCGAGTTCCTCTTCTTCCTCTTCCAACTTCGTATTTACTGAAATTCGGCATCAACAGTCTTCGATCCTTCAGAACTTCGTAAGTTCGTATCAATACCAAATTAGGTTTTTTTTAAAAAAAATTATTTACCTATTTTGTTTGGTCTTTGTTTTATAGTTCTATTTATGCTATTATGCTAATCTGACACATGCTTCCGATGTTGTATGAATAGGGTTAGATTTTGATTTCTCCAAAATGTCTAAGACAGAAGTGGATGTTCCCGCTAAGGGTGGCTTTAGTTTCGATCTGTGTAGACGGAATGAGATGCTAATGAAGAAGGGTCTCAAACCCTCATCTTTTCTTAAGACCGGGACAACAATTGTTGGTCTAGTTTACAAGGTATGTGTATTTTGAAAATTTTGTCTTTCATGGTATGTAATTTATTAATTTAATTAATTAGTTTCTTGTTTTATTTTAAATGAAATTTCGTAAGGATGAATACTGGACCAGGAATTCGGATTTATTTTAAGGTTTTGATAGAACTTGGGTAGCTACTTTGTTACTTTCTGTATTGTTTGTGATCAATTTGTTTTTGTTGGTAAGAGTTTGGGAAGCCATGGTGGAAAATTTCATACTGGCTTATGTTCTTCATTTTGATAATTCATAGAAGAGGGCAAGGATGTAGATTGGACTTAATACACATTTAATGACAAAAAGTAATTGTGTAGATAATGTTGTCACCACAGTATTATTTTTGTCGTGAATGTATATTGGAGGAAGCTGCGTGAAGGTGTAACGGGGGATCCTCATCCTGTTTTTGTGGAACCGCAAACTGCCTGGCTCTGCTTCATACTTCCCTGCCTGGTTAGATGATGTTTGGGACCAAAAGGAGGTGCGGTGCTGTAATGATTTACGGATGCTGTGATTCAGAAAAAGCACCAACACAAATTCTTATTCCACCAAAATTATGAACTGTAGTTTCTGGGTTAAAGATTTTATGATGTGACGAGACTTTCATTCATATTAAGCAAATGTGTATATATTTTGTTAACATATAGAAATACTATCCAAAAGGATATTACTCGTAACACAATTCCCACAAATTTAGTTGAATTGAGAGAAGATTTGCAATTTTATAAAACTGAAATTTAGTTAGATGGAAAGTACATCTCTTCTGCTGTAACTGAAAGATATGTTGCAGTTTGGAGAATAGATGGTAGCAAAAAGAAATCATCCTGCTGTGTTCTTGCAATGGATCACCCTGCTGCATTTCTAGATAGCAGGTGCACTTTCACTGGAGATACAGATGATGAAGGTCTCTGTGTTTTGGCAATTTCAGAAATGGGGGTCTGTAATTTTTGGTACGGAGAGAACATTGATGAATTGCGTGATTCCAAACCCACAAAGATCTCTGTATCCCCTACAGACGGAGTCCTAAATAACAAGGGTATGAAACTGATATGCTTCCTTTTTTGTTGTTGACAAAGTTCAATTGTATTTCCCCACTTTTCAGCTATAAATTAACAGGATTACTATTGTTTATCTCAAAAGTGAATTTGAGATGTATGGATAGTTTGGCATTATTGAGATGTAAACGTATTGTATGGTATTAATATTCTTTGTAATTGGCATTACAAAGAATTATTGGGATGTAAACGTTTTGTATGGTATTAATATTCTTTGTAATTCTAGCTATATATCATGACATTAGCATATTGCAGGTGCATTGGTAATATAGGTGAACCACAATTTTTATTTTTATTTTTTTAATCTACAACATTTTTAAAACGTTGTGTAAATGTGTCTAAATGTTGTCTGATATACTAAACAACGTTTTTATCTAAAAAAGTTGTGGAATCATATTTTCTACAACGTTTTTAAGCATTTGCTAATTTTTGAAAAACAAATCTACAACGTTTTTCTTCTAAAAAACGTTGTGTATTGTGCTTAACCACAACGTTTTAAAAACGTTGTGTAAGGGTGTCAAATAGACAACACCCTTAATCACGACGTTTTTCTGACTGAAATCACAACGTTTTTTTCGCGTTGTCTATTTACTGTTTTATAATAGTGTATTTTATGTAACGCTGCATTGATTGATAAAATAGGATGTGAAGTTTGACCTTAAATCAGACTATTCTTCAATTGTTCCCAATAAGTAATTTAAAGATAGCATACTAGCTGAGAAAGTAAAGCAATAGCAACAAACATTGACATACATAGAAACATAGTTAAACTCCAGAAATTATGCAAGATGACATCAACTTTACCTCAGATCTTTTTAAAAGAGTGGCCAAGACAACAATCCACTCTTTAAACTTGACTGAGCACATATGAGATAAGAGGAATTCTGCATCTAAACGGCTTTGCAACTTTCCCATGTGAAGCTGGAAATTTTGGAATCAAAAAGAAAAATATATGAATCACAAGTCAATTGGTTAGGAAATGCAAAATGAAATGGAACCACACTTGATTCTTCATATTATTCCCACTAATTGTCTTGGAAGTATCAAGTTTCTTAAAATAAAATAACAAAAGAAAGGTTTTCCCCCGACTCAGATTGTTGGAAAATTATGGTGTTCACCAATAAAAACGCTTTATCAATAAACCCAGTGCAATAATAAAATGAAGAAAAGAAATAAAAAAAAACATTGAAATTCTTAAGCATGTCAACATGATTGATACCTTCTGTCCAATTAATTCAAGCCCTGAAGCAAAATTATCCAAGCGAGATTAAACCTATAATCACCAGACATTAGAAGAGAAAATATTCATCTTGAACCAAAACTATGGCATTCTCTTACCACTAGATCAAACTGGGTGCCTTTCACAAATGCAACGAGCTTTGAAAGTTCTTTCCCAGACATTAAATAACTGCTCTTTGAACGAGGGGCTGCTTCAGAAGAAAATTTGGCTCCAAAGTGCACAGCTCTGGTAAAATATGAAAACTAGTTTACAGAAGATTGTGTTCACCTTTTTGACTCCAAAGACTGCCTTCGATAACTTGAAGGAAGAAAAAAGAAGCTTAAGAATCGAGGAGATTGCTTTTCTGAATCAGATGATGGAGTTTCATACTCCCTTCCAGATCTCAAGAGAAACCTCACCTGAGAAAAATAAACAGAGTACCTATTAACCCCAGGTCCCCGATGAACAATAAAAATATCAATTAAGAACCCAATGGAAATTTACATAACCATATGTTATACAATCTAATGCTTATATGGATAGATATATATATATATATATATATGGGTAATGATCCATAAAGAAATGGATCGGAAAAAAAATGAATACACCATAAGCATCTCTATCGCTCAATATAGTTTAACTAACTGGTGAGATTATTAAATGAAAAAATCACATCCGCTACTAATAATAGCGACGATACTATTTTCAGTGTCATCCGCTATTATTAGTAGCAGACGACACCCGTTGTCCGCTATTAATAGTAGCGGCCGAGATTAATGTTAATCTTGACCGTTGGTTCATATATCTATATTAATAAGATAGAACTCATTTTAAATTTGGACGGCAAAGTACAAGGATGATTCAAATTCATTCTAATGATTTGGGCGGGAAATTACAAGGACGGTTCAAATTCATTCTAATTGATTTGGGCGGAAAAGGGTGGCGGGAGAGGAAGGAGGAGAGAGAGAAATGAAAGCGGAGAGAGATGGAGAATTTCGTTACACCGTGTCTTTAGGCATGAGTAATTACTAGTTGAACGATAAAGATTGTGTATGCCCATTTTTTATTCATAGCAAATACACACTATGGACCATTCGTCGTCCGCTACTAATAGTAGTGGCTGAGATTAACATTAATCTCGGTCGTTGGTTCTTATATTGAATGATAAAGATAGTGTATGCCTATTTTTGATTCATAGCAAATACATGTTATGGATCATTCCCCTATATATACATACACCACGCATATATGTAAGATGAATAAGTGGTACCTTAAGCTTATTAGTACAATTTTTTATTATTATTTTTTTTAATTAAAAAAATAAAGTGAATAACATAACAATTCTTAAATCCAAAAAAATCAAAATCAAAAGCGATTTTTTTACAAGTATATAGCAGGATTTTCTTACAGGTATATAGCAGGCTGCAGTACGATACCATCTCTGTTGGAAGCATTCCTCAAATAACCTACAGTTTATAAACAATTACATCCATACTTTAAAAGATAAAATCAATACCATACTATTACATTCTAGATTCTGAAAAATCAATTTTCACAAAACTCTCATTAAGAATTACAAAATGGCATATATATTGATCCAAACTTGAAAAAAAATGATCTAGAAGGTCAGCAACCTTTTCTGCGATAAAAGAAGAAATATTTTTGAAAGAAGAAGAATTATATATAGGGAGGACAAAGAGTTTGTTAGGCCATGGCAAGACCATGTGCCATTATAGTACATAAATGGTAGTTATATGCTTGTTAGTTAGTTAGTTAGACATGTATAAATGTACCATTTCCGTTTTGTAGGTTTACACAAAGAACTCTTGCAGCAGCCTAAATAAGTCATTTGCTTAAATCAAACTAGCAGCAGATAATAAAAAAACATTCTTTAGCACTAAACTGTTTATTAAAAAAAAAAAAACCTTTCCTTGTTGATCTAGGTAAGGTGAGATTTTATTACAATATATATTTTCAACTTTCAAGTTTATGCTATAATGTTTGCTAATTCATACAAAGTAAGTTGATTGTTCCAACAGTGAGGATATATTAGCAGTAGTGGCACGTCAGCATAAACATGGCTATGATGGAGCTTTAGTCTTAATTGCTGCTTCCAGCATTCTCAAATGAGGATTTGTGTCCGGTTCACATTGAAAGATATGGAAAAAATTTGTTTGTGTATAAGTAAATAAATTACTAACAGTAGTACCTTCAAGTCATGACCTTTTGGGTGAGCCTGTGGTGAGCTAAGATAACCCAAGAAAATACTATTAGGTCAGTGATTTATGGCCTTATTTGAATAGATTTGATTTGATTCGATTCGGACTCAAGATTTGACCCGGTTGTTTCATATCATATCAGAGCCTACTCTCGAAAGCTCGAGATCAAGTTGACGGAGGTGAGGACACAAAGGCTGGTGTTATTATCCCACAATGAAGAGTAGGTCCGGATGTGGGGGCACGAAACCAGCCGGTATTATCCCACAATAACTAAAGACAAAGATATGTGGATCGTGTGTGTGATCGGTTCTGACGGGGACGTCAGAAATTTAAGTGGGAGAGTTTGTAACACCTCAGTCCCACATCGAAAGATATGGAAAAAATTTGTTTGTGTATAAGAAATTAAATTACTAACAATAGTACCTTCAAGTCATGACATTTTGCCTGTGATGGGCTAAATGACCCAAGAAAATACTATTGAGTCAGTGGTTTAAGGCTTTATTTAGATGAATTTGATTCGATTCCGAAACAAATCTCGGGTCAATTCCCAAGTCCGAATCGAATCTATTCAAATAAGGCCTTAAACCACCTACCAATAAATTGACCCCATAAGAATCGAATCTATTCAAATAAAGGCCTTTAAAACCACCTACCAATAATATTTTCTAAATAATATCTTATTGTTAATAATTTAATTTCTTATACACAAAACAAATTTTTTCGATATATCTTTCGAATACAATTTGAGTATAGTATAATTAAAAAATTAGGATTTTGAAAAGTGTCTAGAGAATCAAAAAATTCATTTGGGTGGATCTCATTACAAGTTTTGAGCTATAGAAAAGAATGTTATACTTCACGAAACATGTGAACAAAAATAATGATAAAAGAAAATTGAAAGCTAAAGTTAAAAATAAAGTAAAAAGGAAAAATTACTCACATATTTCGCATTTAAATATATTATTATTCATCTAAGCATACAATTTATATTCAATAATCAATATATTTATGGCTACTTAAATTTTAATGTACATGTGTGTGTATATATAATGAATTTACTAATATTTGAACATGTGCCCAATCCGCAAATACCCATTTTGTGTGATTTGCCGGAACGAGAATCCTCAAACCCAAATCCCCAAACTGGAATCCTTACTTCTTAGGCACAGATATATCATATCTTGTTCACCCCATTAAGTTTCTTTGCATCAAAAAGTCCATCCAAAGAAAAGTCACCTTCCCTCGAGCAGAAAAGCTTGGAACAGAGTCGGGCTAGGTTTTACTTTCATAGAAGAGAATCTCCTTTTAAGCAGTTGAGGAGGCACAGAACTAATTATACTCGAACCAAATTTTATCAAAACGTCGTAGATTGCAAGAAAATAGCATGCCAACAAAGGCTCCACATGGGGCAAATTAATCCAGTTATTGCTACGGGCTTTCATAAAAAAGTTTCCTAGAATTACCATTCTATTGAGTTAGACATGGCCCTTCCACCGGTACATGCCTTTCCCTAAAGGCCTAAAAGAGTATACTGAATCTCATGAAGTGCTAATAGTACGTTAAAATCAATACTGAACGAAAAGAAATCACATACTCTGTTGACCTTCCGGCAGCAGAAAAAAGATCTGCCCAGTGTCTACCATCAGTTTTCCTTGCAACGCTAACAACCACGTCAAAATACTTGAGAATTTTTTTTATTAAATCACAGGTCTTCTCCAGAAGAGAAATTTTGTTAGAATGATTAGGAACTGAGATCTGATTTCTGCTTGCATTTTGCCTGTAGAAGGTTGTTATCAATCGGTTAAAACAGACACGAAACAATCATCAGAGTAGAAGATAGTTACCAATAGTTTAGATAGACACAGAAAACGCACTGAAGATATTAAAACTTCACAACTTATGGGCATCTTACACAAAAGATGAATTCAAGTGCTAGAAAACAGACTCCGACCCTAAAGATTAGCAACCCCACTAAATCGAAATCCCCATACTCCTATGCATTTGCTGACTTCATACTCAAAAACCTCTGCTTTAGAGTAGATGATGTATCAAATAATAGAACCTCAAAAAAGGGAAAAGTTATTAATAAATTAATTAAATCAATAGGAATTTTAAAATAAAAAGACAGTTGTGTTTTACTTCAGCATAAGAGTTCCCTGCATCTTGGCTATCATGTGGCACCAATTCAGAAATTCTGGCATGGAGCAATCTTACTATCCCATGGTAAACATGAAAAATGGCTAAATGACGGAACCATACAAGTATGCCTAATGAATTAAATTTACCTATCAAACACGGTAAAAAGAAGCCACTCCAGACAATGGGAAAAATGAGGCTTCTCAGCCGATAATTGTGCCAACTGTAAAGCTTCTTCACTCTTGCCCCTCTATTGAATAAAATGACCCAAAAAATGGAATTCAAGGTTACAGGAAAAGTACAACCTAATCCAGAGATGATATAATTTATTCATCAGTAGCAAGAGATTCACAATAAAAGGCTAGGTTAGGTAGGTGTACATGTTGTATTACAGAATCCCCAATCATGAATCTGATTAAGAGACTGATACCCCAAACAGGTAACGACCAATTAAATATTATAGATTATAAATTAGACGGAGTCATGTTCATCATATCATTGAGCATGGAGTCCTTCTTGGACAGATATTATAGTTAGTATTTGCTAATGAAGAGGTATAAATCATTACGACTGGGTACCTGAAGAAGGTGCCGAAGTAAGCAGTGTAAGATCGTTTGAGCTTGAGGTGACGGCTCAAAATGTGGAAACTCTGTGCATGCAGAAAATGACATCCTCTGCGAAACACCAACTACAACTCCAGCATTCGGAAGTAGACCAAGAGGGTACACCTCACGATCAAATTCAAGTTCAGGATCCAACTAAAAATATAAATAAGGTGACTTAAACATCAAACAAAAGAATCATAAATTGAAAACCGTGACAACATTGAGAAATCATAAAAGGAAGGTCAACAATGAAAAATGTTTCAAGCATTATATACATGAATACCTGCAAGAAATCTTCCTGCTGAAAAGGCTCAACACCGGAAGATGGATACCAAACCTGTAAAGATGAACTTCCAGCCACCAGCTATATCAGACATGCAAAGTGATGGAAAAATAAAACTGAATAACTCAAAAGGCTAAAAAAACTATCACCTGCATTCCTCGATGGCCATAATCTAACCATGACACTTCTTCAATCAAGTCTGTTTTCTCCTCTGATTGGCCACAAGTAACCCAGAATAACTCAATAGAATCAGTGAGCTCTCTTTCCCGCCCATCATCCAGATCAAGTACAGAAAGTTCCCCGTTGGTCCTTAATATCAAACATCTGAAAATGCCAAGCAGTAAATGGAATGTAGCACAGAGTTAAATTGATGGATTGAAAGAACAAGAACATACCTAACAGGTTCTTTTGCTAATAAATCCAAGGAAGATGATATCCTCTTTCCTGGGATGTACTCTCGTTGAGGCTGATCAGGGATAAAACGCATTGCAGTAGGATGGCTCTTCGCAGTCATGATTGATAGCTCTCGTACTGTAGAAAGCTGTTTGTCATTTTATCACTTAAAATGCATGATAAATAATTATTAATTAAGAACAAAACCCTCGTTCAAAAGCAACGGGCATCAATGATCAAACGACTCTAGTGTTTTACTAAGAGCACTATTTCAAAATTTCTAATATAATATTGACCAAGAGCCATAGTGAAACATTTCCCTTACCTGTAAATCTGCATGACTAGAAGGCGTCAGTTCACCAGATAACTTTACATGGAATATATGGACATCAAATGGATGGTAGGTGACTAGTAAATAATCTTGATAGACATCCATCACCATTGGTTTTGCAAGCAATGGTTTCCGACAAAGTAGTGAACTATGATCAAGGTGAAATCTTGGATAAAAAAGTAATTCATACCTGCAACAAATTAATTTCATTAAAATGAATTTGATATAAATATACCAACAATAATCCATATTTCATCATCTGTGAACCAGGGTCCAGAGACAAAAAGAACATGCCCAGATATCCAGTTTTTAATTATTATTTTTTTGCTTTTAGATCATTGGTATCCATTTCTAGAGAAATTAGCATCCTTCGTCTTTTTTTATTTAAGAATTTCAATTAATTACAACTTAAATTATTCTTATTTTCTTCTCAATTATCATTCTACCCAGCTCTTTTACATGGGAATTGGCATAGAAAATATAATTGAGAATTGCTTATAATGCATTCTATTTCCGTACTCGTGCAAATGATTGGTAAATATATGTAACACCAAGAGAAAATATAAAACAAAAATCATCAGTAACATACAGCGAGTAAGGGTTTATCTAGGGCAGTTAAGGCATTTGACCAAAATGCATTACAGAAAATCTAAATAAAACTAAAGGTACAGATAAAAACATCTTTCATAAAGCGTATGAAGTGCTCATGTGTTGGAGGAATCAATATAGTTACAGACAATGACAACTTTTCCCAGCCATAACAAGCCCCTGCACTGAATCTTCTGTTCTTGGGTGATATCTCCAAACACTCGCCATTTTTTCTGTCGTATGTCATATAGGATCAAACCATGAAGGCCAGCAACAGCTAAGAACATACCATCCTTGCTAGCTGCCACATGTAGAACCGGCCAATTTTGGGAGATATAAGAGACCTGAACCAGAGCAAAATTGCATTAAGAACAACCACATTGTACAATAGTAAAATGGGGACAATCCATTATCATTACTGTCTATAACACATAACTGGAAGGTTAATATGCAATAGTTTAAGGTCATCGGTATCTTCAGACTGCACAACAAGCAACCGATCTTCACCATAGGCTGTATGTCGAGCCTGAAACTCCTCTGTTAAGGCAACATTTGCCAAAAGAGAATGCAAGAATTCTCTCTGAAGACCCTTCCTCAATAGCATACAGCCTATATCCATATTCATCCCACTGCATCAGTGAGGTGCCACCTAACATAGGTTCGTATTTACAATCTTGATTTGACTTAGCCACTGGAGAAGATACAGAACTTAAACCAATCTGACGGATCGTAGACATCAAGCGACATCCAGAAACAGACCAAACTGTAAGTCCTCTTAACTTCCATCCAACTGCAAAAGCATAATTATCAGGAGTCCATGCAATACAACTGACTGCACCGGTATCATCCATTGAATATCTGCACAAAACCATGAGAAAAAATTAAAAACTCATTCATAAAATTTTATAAATCAGAACCATTACATCGTTGACACACTTTAAGTTAGCTGCAAAGTATCTCAAACTTGATAAAATCATCAATCAAGTTTTTCAAGTAAACGGCCCAAACAGAAACCATAACCAAGACACAAGGATAAAACAGTCAGCTGGTCACTATATTGCTTCTGTAAATTATAAAATGAAAAATTAGGTGATTTGGGTACAGATTAACATGTTTTTTCAGATCCATCCAGAAAGATACCCATCATATTTCAGAAACCTCAGAGAAATATATTTAGCATGACCTAAAATCATATCTTGAAGTGACCAATTATGCCACTGGTTTCTAAGCTGGAGTAATTTGAGAAAGCTTACCCCCAGTCATACAAAGAAACAGAACGAATGAGAGAGCCAGATTCTGCAAGGTCATACAACTCTATAATGCCTCTTCTTGTACCAACAGCAAGGATTTGTAGCTCTGAGGCAATTGAAGCACATGTTGTATCACCAGAACCCAACCTCTTATCGGCTTTAATAGACTCGGCATGCTTTAAGCCTTTCTTACTTACAGAACATAACACCAATTGTCCATCAGAAAATAGCACAAATAGCAACCTCAATGACAAGGAGAGCTCTAGAGAGATAATAGCAGACTTTATAGGCAAAATTTGACTGGCTTCCGGAACAACTTGAACTCGTCCAAAAGAAACACCATTTTCAAGTGAATGGAACGGTTTCGTAGCTTCATTGCTGTCACACAACTGAAAGTCAAGCTCAAAAGCCCCACTGAACTGTTTAGAATAACAATAACAATAAGTAATTTTAAAAAATAAATTAATATAATAAAACTTTGGATAGAAGAGAGAAGTTACAGAAAAAGGAGGGTTAGGACAAGTCCACCCACTCCAGAACCATGGTTGTCATGGTGTCACCATGACATCGCCTTGGCGACGCCTAGGCATCCTGGCGCTGGAGCATGGCTTATGACAAGCGTCGACTTGGGGCCAGCTGTCGAGGCGCTCGAAAACATATTAGTATATTACTCATAACTCTTATGCTAAAAGGAAGTTCAATTCCTGATTTCCTATGGATTCTTTACAATGAATGTAACAATAAACAAAACTGACAATATTTGCATTACCTCGCCCTTCCAGGATATGTTGTACAAAGATCCATCAGAAAGTCCAAAGAGCAAATTTTTGTTGTCACATACTCCCTCCGTCCCAAATTAATTGCTCAGTTTTGATTATTTAAAGTCAAATTGACCATTTTTAAAACTAATCTTTTTATTATTTTTGCTAAAATATAGGTGAAGAGATTATAACCAAAAGAAAGTATATACAATTTATTACTAATCCTAATTTTTATAATTTTAGAAATATATTTATAAATGCTTAATTATTAATTCTAAAAATAGTCAATTTGACTTTAAAAAGTCAAAACTGAGCAGTTAATTTGGGACGGAGGGAGTATTATATTGCTCCTGCTGATCAAATATAAATATAATATTTATTCTATGATCAAGATCAATAGCAAATAAGCCAATTCTAAGATAGTAAATACCAAAAGGGGCTTAACACTTTAGTTTAAAAAGCTTTCTTTTCTTTTTAGGATAACTACATCAACATAAAGCTAGGCAACACTCAAGCAGAAGAGGCACATACTAATATCAGTATGAAACGCATAAGACTTATAATTTCTAAATAAATGACTTGGTTCATGATTTTATATAATTGGAAAAAAAAAATGAGCTAAAACTAACAAATGCATTTATGTAAGCTAGGTGTGACAATTTCGGCAATTCAACAGTACCCTAGTTACAGTTTACGGGCAAAAAGCACATTTACCCCTGTGGTCGTCGACTTGTAAGCATTGAGCCACTGAACTTTAAAAAAAATACTATTAGCCCACTGTGTTTTTTAATAATTCTTAATGAGGCCATTCCGTCCAATTTAGCTAACAGACGTCAAAAGATCTAGCTAATTTTCCTACGTGGCTTTTTTAAAAAAATTAATACACGTAATGGCTGAATTGGCTTATTTGGCTAATCAGACTGTCCAAGTTGGTTCCAACGTGCATTTTTAATCTGGGTTTCTTTTTCTTCTTCAACAAAACTATTCTTCATCTTCATCAAAACATCCCAATTCCATCTCCATCTCAGATTTATAGACCCAGATCTGGGTTTCTTTTTCTTCTTCAACAAAACCATTATTCATCTTTATCAAACCCAAATTGTCTAGAACACTATCTATAATCAAACATCCCAATTCCATCTCCATTTCAGCTAGTCTATGGAAAATGAAGGATATTTTCATCTTTCAATTATTTCTCTGTATTTTCTTCATCCTCTTTGCAAAGTCGGAAAAATTTTGTAATCAACATGCCATTCCATGAGGAAAAATTATTAAATCCACCTGAGAAGGAAAAGGAGAAACCACAAAATAGAAATCCCTACATTCAAACTAACCCACCAAGAGCAACACCATAAAAAATGAAATCATAACAATAGAGATTAGAGACCCAATTCGTTTTGGAACAAATTTATAGGGAAAAATTTCCAAATCACATACCCAACTCGTTTTTGAGCAAACACATGAAGCAAAATTTCCAGACCCATATACTTCATTGCCGTTCGGAGAAAGAGAAGGAGGGTTGGATTAATTAACACCGTTAACCTGCAAATCCTTGAACTTGCTAGATTTGTCCATGGATGAAGTTGGGGACTGAGATTGCAAAGAATGAGATATGATGGTTGAGATTACAGAAAAGGGGGAGGGGTTGCAGCCTTTGTTGTGATCTAGGAGTGTTTAGGATTAGAGTGTGTTTTGTTTTGATTGTTTGTGTTTGGACTTTGGATAATGGGTTGAGATGAGGTTTCAATTTTGGTGAGGAAGAAGAAGAACAGTAGGGTTTGAGTTTGATTATTTTTTCTTTTCTTTTCTTTATCTTTCTACCAGGATGGAGATAGAATTAATTAGGGAAAAAATAAGGATAAATAATGTTTTATTTATTTATGTTTGTAATTTGCATTATTTCTTTTTGTCTAAAAATTTCAACAAAAAAAATTGGTCTTATACCGTCAAATATAAAGTAAACAGCAAATTTGTATTTTTATTTATTGTTTTATTTTAGGCTTATTTATTCATTTTGAAGGAGAAAGAAAATAGGAAATGAAAAATTATTAAAAATGAATTAAAATATTTATTTTAATTTTATTATTATTTTAATCATTTTTTGCCACATAATCAATGATTTTATTTTATTATTTTTTTTGTGTTGCCACATCAGAAAATAATTATTTTTTGATTATTTTTTTTCAATGTCACGTGTGTAATTATTTGACGTCCGTCCAAGAAATTGGACGGAATAACCTGAATTTTCATTTTTAGAAAGCAAAGTGGTCCAATTGCATATTTTTAAAGTTCAGTGGCTCAATGCTTAGAAGTCGACGACCACAAGGGGACAAGGGGGTAAAGGTGCTTTTTGCCTACAGTTTACAAAGCAAAGCTCTAGAGGGAAAGGCCGTTTTAAACTCAAAATTGTGTTCCCAATCAAATGCACCGGCCAATATCCTCATCAAAGCTTGATTTATAATGACATGAAATTTTTTGATAGCATATCCAGCCACCTTAAGAATCCAAGTTCAAACTAATAAAAGGTTCATTCGTGTCCAAATATAAATAATAGATATTCAAATACCAAATTGCTCCAGCTAGAGCAGTAAAAGAATTCTAATTGACGACTTATAAAATTTCATCAAATTTTAATTTAGTAAAACCCAGAGATTATGAGACAAACGAAAAACATAAGACAATGACTTAGATTTCATAAACATCTGAGCTTTGTGCCACTAGAAAGAGAACTGAATGAATTTGACATAAAGCCTAAATATTTAATACAGTAAAAATTTGTACTTACAGAGTCAAATCTTTATTTGGAAAAGGCACCTCCTCGCAAAGCACTAAAGATATAGTAGCAAGATACAAACTAGATGGTTGCTTTCCTCCAATTTGTATTCTTTTTTCTGTGAAATGTATCTTAAAAATGTGAAGATAGAAAGAAGATGTCTGCATCCAACAGAAAAAAATTAAGTCAGTGTTATAACTTTATTGATCAGTTCAACTATATTCAGTTAAGCTACAATTACCTTTAGATGGTAAAAATATGAGATTTCACAAGCTCATTTACTTCGACAACATTTTGATTTCAATAATGATAGTCACAACATTAGCACAGAATGTTGCACCAAAATTTCTCAACTTTGCTACTTTAAAGCTGGTAGAACCCATAAAGTTTCAGTTTTTATGTTTGTTACAGTGTAATTCGAGATAACAAGTCAATAGTTAACCTTTATTATCTAATTATTTTACTTTTACAAATCTTTACTCTATCTATTGTTTGAAAATGTAATATTACTCTGCCACATCAAAATTCACCACAAACTGAGCAAACAAGACACTGTATAACACAATGAATTATACAATGCAGATTCCGTAAAATTCACACTTGTAAGAAGAGCAATCAATTTTCCATCCGAACTCCAAATAGCCTGTGAATTCTCTCCTTCTTTCTGTATCGAATCCGAATCTCGTTTATACTTCCCCAATCTTACTCTATGCTGAAATGCCGAATCAAAGCATTTCAAATAACAGAAAGATGCAACATTTCTGATCAAAAACTAATCTTCAAACATAATTATACACGAAACAAATTACATACACGAATAGAAAGAGCAATATATGAATTAATTTAGACCTGAGAAGAGCTCCAGAGCTCCAAATGAGAAGTAGAAACAACAAGCAACAAGCGATTGAAGACTTTGTGGTAAATGATCTGCTCGGAAGTCGGACAAAGACCGGATTCTAGAGGGATCACCTGTGGACATCCGTATGTCATATACATCTTCTTCGAATTTGTATATATGTATAATTATACATATGTTATATAATAATTTAGAGAGAGATAGTTAGGGTTTTGGAAGAGATTCATATCATTTTGTTGCTGGGATAAGAGCTAGATTTTCATGAACCAAAATACATGGAAATAATATTTATTGTTTTTTCTTCAAAACTTTAGTTTTACTAATCTAACGGTCAAAGTTTTTTACCTTTTTTTTTCTTTTTATTGAGTTTAAATTTAATACATTAATAGTGAATACATGATCATGATAAAATAAAAATAAGTTTGTCCAACAAAATAATTCTTTAATAATATCTCGTGATTTTAACATCGTTTTGTATATGTTTTTTTGTTTGTTACTTTTGGATATTTTTGTATAAACATAAAATATTTTCATTAGTGGCATATTATGATGCAATAAATAATTTGACATGATTAGGAGTCGGCGCTCCCGAGCTAATTTTTTAAAATAATTTTATATTTTTTGGCTGATTTCATATGTAAAACATGTATTTGATTACAATATTATTAATATAACAAGTAATAACATTGTATATATATACCTCTTAATCCTTATTGACCCCAAATGTGTCTTTCTAATCACAAATTTTGTTAATAAATATTTAAATTTCTTATGTTATAAAAATAATATAAATTAGATTATTATTTATTTTAAAAATTAGAGAAAGATTCATACATCAAGGAGTATAAGTAATATGAAATTAAGAAAGTTAAAAAATCAATTTAACCTCAGATATTAAAAAAAAATTATAAAATTTCAATAAGGTCAATTTATTAATTACACTTAATTTTTTTCTAATTTATTATATTATAAAATATTTTTTTTCCTAATGGGGTCAATTGACCACACAATCTCTAATGTGGCTTCGCCACTAATTTTCATCCCATTAGTCTTTTCAAAAAATAATTTATTGCGATAAATAATATGATGCACTGAAAAATTATAAAAAAGTTGGAATTTTTATACATTTTATTATTTGTGAAAATATAATGTATTTTATATTATTAGTTACGAAAATTCAGTAGTTTAATTTTATTTTTTTTGCCGTTAATGATTTGGGCTTTATTTTTGATAATTTTATTTAGTTTAGAATTTATTTGTTTTTTTCCAGTTAATCATAGAAAAGTAGTTTAGCGTTATAAACATGTTATCTTAGGGTTTTATGAGATACTATTAAAAAAACATTAAGAGTGTCAAACTAATTTAAAGTTTCGGGATAAGATTCAAAAATGCTCCTGACATTTTTCTTAATTTCTATCGAGCACCCTATACTTTTTTTTAATCCAAAAATACCCTTAAAGTTATAATTTTGGGTCATTCATTATATCTGTTGATTAACAATCGTGCTAACTAGACTAACATCCGTCCAAATTGATTACGTACAGTATACATATGGACATACTAAAAATACTAATTAAAAAATACTAAATACTAATTTAAAAAATATACTAAAATACTAATAAAAAGTACTAAAATACTAATTAAAAAAATACTAAAATACTAAATTTTTTATAAAAAAAATACTAAAATTCAAATTATTTTGTTAATTAAAAAATTCTAAAATTATTTTACTAAATATTAGTATTATACTTTTTACTAAATATTAGTATAACATATTAAATTTTACTAAATATTTAGTATTATATTTTACTAAAATACTTAATTTACTAAAATTTAATGTTAAATTTTTTTCTATTACTACTTTTTTTTTTACTAAAATACGAATATATTTAGTATTATATTTTACTAAAATACTGAATTTACTAAAAATTTAACGTTAAATTTTTTCAATTACTAAATATTTTTTTACTAAAATACAAATTTACTAAAATGTAACGTTAAATTTTTTCAATTACTAAATGTTTTTTTACTAAAATACGAATATATTTAGTATTATATTTTACTAAAATATGAATTTACAAAATTTAACGTTAAATTGTAAAAAAAGTTAGTAATTGAAAAAAATTAACGTTAAATTTTAGTAAATTCTTATTTTAGTAAAATATAATACTAAATATATTCGTATTTTAGTAAAAAAAAGTTAGTAATAGAATAAAAATTACGTTAAATTTTAGTAAATTGTATTTTAGTAAAATATAATACTAAATATTTAGTAAAATTTGATATGTTATACTAATATTTAGTAAAAAGTATATAATACTAATATTTAGTAAAATAATTTTAATATTTTAGTATTTTTTTAATTAACAAAATAATTTGAATTTTAGTATTTTAGTATTTTTTAATTTTTTATAGTATTTTAGTATTTTTAATTAGTAATTTAGTTTTTTTTTATTAGTATTTTAGTATATTTTTAATTAGTATTTTTAGTATGTCCATGTACGCCGCCACGTAATCAATTTGGACGGATGTTAGTCTAGTTGTACACAATTGTTAATGGCGAGGACACGAATTAACCCAAAATCAGTAACGTTTAATGTATTTTGGATAAAAAAAATATAAGTGTTCGATGACATCGGGAAAATGTCAAGGTATTTGGGACCTTATCCCATTTAAAGCCATCCCAAAAATATAAAGGCTGGCCCAAAATGGCCAGCTTTATCTAACAAGTGTGTAGGAAGTTGCTTTTTCATTTTTGCAGGCTTTATCCGTCTTGCAAATTATAATGAGCCCACATTTTGGACTTTGATTCTGCTCGAGCCCAATCATATGTACTTGCAAAACCCATTGATTAATTGAAGCCCGATTGTAGTCCATTGCGATTTTATATGTCGATTTTTTAATTACGAGATATTTGATATATTTGATTAATTTTATAATCTTATATAATTTTATATGTATTAATATACATAGTAATCATAATTCGATAGAAAATTTTCACTTATTCAATGGAGTGTATACACAATGTTTTCCACTTTTCTAAATGGAGCTTATGAGTTATGTAACAATGTAACACAATATATATTTTTGTCCAATGGCTAAAAAAATAATAATTAAAAATGTTGAAAATGAATTTTAGAAGGAATGAAACTAATAAAGTTTGTATACAATATTATTAATCCCTTTAAAATGATTATAAAGTGAGAAAAATAGTTTAAACTAGCGATCAATAATTATTTATGAATAAGATTCAGCGTTATTAAATATAACATAATTCGATAAATTAAAGTAATAAAGTATAAGGTTTGATTTTTATTAAAATAATATTTTTACACGAGTCTCTTTCACATGGAGGTGGGACCGGTTCATTATTTATGTGAGAGGAATCATGTAAAAATATCAATTATCTGAAGAAAAAAAATGTACATATATAAATGCATTTAATCAAATTTCACTTTTATTATTGGAGGTTCTATTAAACTTAGACTTTAGTTATTGACCGTTTAGTTTGGGGGAATAGGTTGAGTATTCCAAAAGGAATGTTAATTCTTATGTTTGGTTACTTAAGAAGGAGAGAAAATGGGCATCTTAATATGTTTAAAAGAATACTTATTTCATCACGATGTGTAAAGATTGACCATTATATTTCAATCGTCAAACTTAAAAAAAAAAAAAAAACTCAATCGATCAAAACTGTCTCATTCTGACCAAACTTAAACATATGAATGCTCATTCCATTCCATTTTTATTCCCATTTCCATAATCATTCTCATTCCAATGTTGTAACCAAACAGACAACAAATATTTTGGTGTTAACAATTTGTGAAGTCTTTTTTATTTACCTTTTTATCCCTATTATTCTTATTAATTCTCTTAAACAACCAATTACTTAATTTTTTTATTTCTATTTTTTTCTCTAACACTCTCTTATCCTTTTATGTTAAATTACAAAGCTAGTATGCATGTAACTAATACAAAACAAAGGCCAAGTACAAATATTGATATACTAGAGTTGTCTAGATAGGAGATCAAGATTCTAATTTAATGCACCTAATATAATTATAGACCCACAATACCACTCAAATTAGTACATGTAAAGCTCTTCCAATTTGAGAGATGGGGGTGAATTAGTCCTTTTGTACGTATACAAATTGGGAAATGAGAATAATTTTATGGATAGAGATCAAAAGCAAGCATGTTACATCAATTCAAACTTCATTCATGAAAATGAAACAACCATAGAGATGTGTAGGGTATACCTTGGTTGTGATTGTCACAATTATCTGATCTGATTGCAAATCGTTTCAAAATATGCAGTTTAAATATATTTTTTAAAGATTATTTTCATGTTATTGTATTTATTAATAACAATTTTGTCATTTTATAATTTATTATTGTAATTAAACGTATTTCTTTTTTTAGTATTATCACAGACACAACCAATCAGGTATAAAAAACATAATAATATTTTTTCCATACGTGCACACGTAAGATAGAAAAATTATTTAATGTCCTAGATTCGAATCCAAGTTCTTATGAAGTTAACTTTCACGATAAGTTGGCGTATGGCCTAAATCTGATTATTGAGATGGAGAAAGAGATCACATCCATTTGCGTGTCCAAATATCAGTAATGATTATTTGACCACAGTTAACCACCCCCTAGATTCAAACTCCCCCCAAAATTAACAAAAAATAAAATAAAATAATAATAAAAATTGTTTGTTTGATGCCTCATTAAGTGTATACATGAGATGGAGTGACAGAGACATGAATCAAACATTTGGTACACCTATAGAGACCCCCCCCCCAATCCCTCCTCCCTCCCTCTCTCCCCTCTGTTTCAAACAACTTGCTACTCTTGGAGCTGAAAACAGGAGGAAAATAAGAGGAAAGTAATTAATAAAATAAAGATTTATTACCTTAGAATTAATGAGAATTGATTATCTTAAATTAATTACATGGTACACAAAATACCACTTTCAAAGAAACTTTAATTTATTCAAATATATCCTAATATCAGCTATAAATGCTGTAGTGATCGTAGGGTAGTACTTAATTTGCCTAATATCACGTATTAAGAATTTTATATTATTATTTTTTTTATAGTTAAAATAGCTTGAAGTGTTGGACTCGTTCAAGACTTTTCATTTAATTTTATCGAAACAGAACAGAAGAGATGAAGTGGTGGGTGATGATGAACGTGATGGTTCATTAATTGGGCCACAAGTGTTTCGTCTTAATCAGATACGGCCCAAATTAAGCCCAAAACAAAGACATCTAAAGGAGATAGGGTGTCTGATATCCACATCTGGAGCCATGATGGGTTGCTGGTTGGCCAGGGTTCGCACCACCGACGAAATTTGTCCTTGTCTGGTCTACCCCTCATGGCTCATGGGCCTCCTCTTCTTTCTACTTGTCCACTTTCCTTATCATCATGCCTGCTTGCCCTTCAAAGTGGACATGCCCCACTACTTGATTAGTTCACTCATTCCCCACCCTTAATTTCTTTTTTTATTCCTTTTTTTTTTTGTGTAAGTTGTTTATTAGCTTTTTCAAAATAATTACATTGATAGGAATTTATAATTTTAGATTTTTCTCCAAGTGTTAGTACTCTAACGAGAGTAAAAAAAAAATTAATGCAATTTTATTAGATAAAAGGTTCTTAATAGTTATTGACAAAATTTGTCAATAATAGTATTATTCTTTGTCATATATAATTGTACCAGATATAAAAGAATATCAGTAGTTTTAATTTCACATAATAATTAGATATAAGTCTTTCTGATTTCATTTATTTGTATTTTTATCTCTCATGAAAATTAAAATATAAATAGATAAAAATATAAAGCACTCATGTCCAATTATCATCTACGCATAAAAGAAGTAAATAATATTATTACAACCTTGATTAAGACAAAGAAAATTCTAATACAAAAAGAGAAGATTAGGCACCATCATCCACTCTACCTAACCACATCAAGTGACACGTGTGCAACCACATGTGCCTAAAAGAGAGAAGACACGTGTTCACCTCTGCAACTCGGCACAAGAACGTGACCTATACAGAGTCCACCATAAAAACAGTCATGGGTCCCACACAAGAAAAATCATTAGATCCTGTTTTTGTTGAAACTTTTACAAACGGTTCAAGTCACAGCCCGGTCAGTATAACATTCACTGTACCTTGCGAATACCAACTATATAATCATTAATCCACCATGCCCACTTAACCAAAAGCAATTTTCTCTCTCTAAAAATAATGGGTTTTCCAGTGGGTTACACAGAAGTATTTCTGCCACAACTCTTTATACATTTACTTTCCCTCCTGGGTTTCATCAGAAATCTCATTTTCTCTCTCTTCCGCTTAATGGGTCTATCAGATTTTCTCGAATCGGACGTTTTATACCAGGAAAGCCCGACCAGAATGCCCGAATACCCGCCACTGTCCGCCGTTTTAATCCGGGAGCTCCTCCCCGTTGTGAAATTTGAAGATATCCCTGCCGGCGACGGTGAGCCTCCGGAGAGCTGCGCCGTGTGCCTGTACGAGTTTGAGGCAGGGGAAGAAATCAGGTGGTTGGCGAATTGCAAGCATATTTTCCATCGGAGCTGTTTGGACCGTTGGATGGACCATGATCAGAAGACGTGTCCACTTTGTAGGACACCCTTCGTGCCACGTGATTTGCAGGATGAGTTCAATCAACGGCTCTGGGCTGCATCTGGTATTACTGATTATTACAGCGAATTCAATTCAGTCTCTGGGTTTTGAGCTAGAGATTGTTAATGGGGTCTCTCTCTCTCTCTCTTTTAATTTTTTGAGAAATATACAGTGTATATATACAAAAAAAAAAGTGAAGAAAGTTTGATTTAATCCAAAAAGTTTTGAGCTTTTGTTGATTTTTGTGTGTTATATATATACAGAGTCAGATACTATATATGTATTTGTGTATGTACATATGCATGCATATTTGACTAAATTCCTTGAAATTATGATGAGGTGGGTTCTGGCTAGCTGTAATGGTTTGAATTACTGTGATTAATTAAAATTGGCCGGGTGGAGTGTGGATCAGAAGAATGGGTGAATCATGAAATGGAAGAATTTTAATGATGACTCATGAGTATTTTCCCATTATATAAAAAATTGTCACTTGTTTTTTCCTTTGATTTCGTCTCAAATGATTACAAAAGAGACTCCGAGCATCTCTTAAATTCATTTTGAGATGAAAAGAAGAATTGGTTTGACAGATATATTCAGTTTTAAATATTCGCACCAAGTTAATTTTAATTAATTAATTAATATAGTATTAATATACAAGTCTACGTGTTAGTATTATATTAGTTAATTCATCGATTTCTTATGAAGTTAATTTCATTGATAATCTCATGAAATTAACTTCATGATAATTGATTTTTTATATATATATATATATATATATATATATATATATATATATATATATATATATATAATAACTTAATTTTGAGACAAAAAAGTGTATTTCTTTGTTCTTGTGTGGCATGTTATCATTAGGAAGACAGCATAAAATTATCAACTTTGTTTGGTACCAAATTCAAATCCAAAGAAAAAACTTTTGATTATTGATCAATTTGTGGACCTGGTCTCCCTTGATACTTGTGGAACTTATATATGTACAAGTATGTTTTTGTTGGGATATTTCACATGAATCTCACATCGAATAAATTTAAGAATGTAGATGGGTTAATAAGTATGGTAGAGCTTCAACCTAAAAGGTTAATTTTTTAGGTAAGGAGGTGGTCCAACATACTTATTGGGCCCGTCTACACGTGTGTACTGGTGTGGTGGAGTAGTGTGGTGGAGTAGTATTAAAGTCGAGCAGAGAACTCTTGAAGGATTCAAAGAATGCTGAGACACACGTTTGCTGCTGGCGTGGTGGAGTAGTATTAGAGTCGAGCAGAGAACTCTTGAAGGATTCAAAGAAGGCGTGCTTAAATGATGAGAATACTCTAGTTATGATACTTGAATCAGGTGGAGCAGGGCTCAGATGGCTCTATGGTGTGGTTGAGTAGTATTAAAGTCGAGCAGAGAACTCTTGAAGGATTCAAAGAATGCTGAGACACACGTTTGCTGCTGGCGTGGTGGAGTAGTATTAGAGTCGAGCAGAGAAACTCTTGAAGGATTCAAAGAAGGCGTGCTTAAATGATGAGAATATTCTAGTTATGATACTTGAATCAGGTGGAGCAGGGCTCAGATGGCTCTAGGAAAAACTGCTGAGACACACACGTTTGCTGCTGGTGTGGTGGAGTAGTATTAAAGTCGAGCAGAGAACTCTTGAAGGATTCAAAGAATGCTGAGACACACGTTTGCTGCTGGCGTGGTGGAGTAGTATTAGAGTCGAGCAGAGAACTCTTGAAGGATTCAAAGAAGGCGTGCTTAAATGATGAGAATACTCTAGTTATGATACTTGTGATGGGTATTCAAGTGAAAGGTGGAGATTGTTGGGATATTTCACACGACTTTCACATCGGATAAATTTAAGAGTGTAGATGGGTTAATAAGTATGGTAGAGCCTCAACTTAAAAGGTTAACCTTTTAGGTAAGGAGGTGGTCCAACATACTTATTGGGCCCGTCTACACAGGTGTGCACTGCTAGGTGATGAATTGATATGGGATGGATCGTACAATTTCGCTACAAAATGGTATCAGAGCTCTGATACCACTGTTGGGAAAAGTACGCCAAAAATGATCTATATCCCATGACGCCCCCAACGAAATTAGGTATCGCCACCCATCTTGGGTCGCCACTTATATGGTACATAAATTCAAATACAACTTATTAATATAATCGCTGCGTATAAATCGACATAAACCGTGAGTTTGAATACAAATATTGTCTACTAGATATTATACAAACTCAAAAGGAGTCCTTATTATAATTATTATCACCACTATTTCACGTAATAGTGAGGACTACTAATCTTTATCTCTCGGACCATTACTTGCGTTCCCGACTCGTCCCAAATATGTTCTCATTTCAAGAGAGAATAGTGAAAGAAAGGTGAGTTCAACTAGCCCAAGAAGAAATATTATGACTAAGATAATGCGAGAATAAATTATCATTAGTTTTCAATGTGTTTAAACCGATAAAATACAATAGGCAATCGGTTTAAGCTGCAGGTGAATAAGAATCCATTAAAAGAGTCGAGTAGAGAATAAAGTCTACTATCTTTTAGGTTTTAAAAGGTTTTCATCACTTTTTATCATTTGAGACTCAAACTTAATAAATAAACCACCACATCTAATCATCCTCGTACCACCGCCAAGGATTTTCATCAAATTATCGATGGTCATGACTATACCGAATCACCCCCAGTCATAATCATACCAAAACTATCCATCATCTTTGCATTCGTGCCAATCGAGGACTTTTGTCACATCATTTATATCAAGTCGTGATTATATAAGAATGATCCCCAGTCATAATCATACTAAGTTCATCTACGCATCGTAAAGCCAAAGATAACATAATATAACATGAGGATGATGATGATAATGACATAATAATTCAATAAAACAAGTTCAAGAATTATTTAATCCATGAATTATTAACGTCCAAATTGTCAACATGATCTTTGTTTTCGTAGAAAGTAAAATTCAAGAATGATCGGAAGAATATTTTCATGAAAAGATCTTTGGATGAAACGCAAATATCAAGGATATTCTACTAATTTCATGGAGTATAGAAGTCAAAGTTTTAACCAACCGAGTATAATAAAGAATGGAATAACAAAAGAAATCACCGTGCATGCAGACTTGTGATGTATGAGTTATTCAATGAGAATAATAATAACGGAACGAGGTCGGTGAAATTCACACCTGCAAGCGGGATGTTCCAGCAGAATAATAAAGATGGAACCGGATCCGGTGTAAAACACATGATAGGATATTCCAGCGGAGAATGATAAAGAGCGGAACCAGTCAGGTGTAAAACACATGCATGCAGGATGTTCCAACAGAATAATAAAGAGCGGAACCGGTCCGGTGTAAAACACATGCATGCGAGGATGTTCCAATGAGAATAATAAAGATTTTAACCGGTCGGTGTAAAACACACGCACAGGATGTTCCAATGAGAATAATAGAAGAATGTCACCAAGTATAGGTAAACCGCGTATATAAAGTTATTCCAATGAATGATATGAATGGATTAACATAAGGATTTCACCAAGTATAGGGTATCAGCATATACTCTGAAGTTATGTATAGGGTATACCACTTTTACGAGTTATTCCAATGTAATAATAATGAATGGAATAATGTAAGTTCTCTTCAAGAAGAAAGAATAACACCCACTCACCGTAAAAGAGGCGAATATAGAAGTAGTGAAGTAGCGAGAATACTCTTCTTCTTTTCTATAATTTTCTCTATAGCTTCTCTCTATAATTTCTCTCTGTAGAGTTTCAATGAATTAAGTAAGAAAATAATGAAGGAATGAGCTTATTTATAGGAAAATGGAATGCGTATAAGAACTAATCCATGAAGCGGTCCAGTATTGATTTACTTTAACTGACTCGGTCCATATTTAAAGAAAATCTTTTAAATAAAATATAATATATTCTATTTATATAAAAACATTTTACTACGCAAACACTATGCAATACTATGCAAAAACACTATGCAAAATACTATGCAACACTATGCATAATAAAATATAATATATTCTATTTATGTAATAACTTTAATAAAAGTATTCTATTTTATATAAAAAGATGTTTACATTTTATTACGTTAATAATACTGAATAAAACAAAACGTCATTATCATTATAATAATTCATATTATTAATCGACAATAATAATGGAATCAAACCGGTGACGACTCACATAAGCATCAATAATCAACAAGGTCTGGCTATTATGCAACCACACGACATCGTACTTTTACTACCGAAGTAGTTCAACAAGAACTACGGTAAAACTTCAATAGATTATTTCAATAAAATATTTTTGTCGTTTTCTCAATCCGACAATAATAATTACGTTATGGGTCCACCAATGATTGGTAGTTATACGAATATTCTCGCTAAACCTAATATTCCCAGACCAATCGAATATAATATAACCACTTGCATACTTTGCAAAATTTATAAATACTACCCACAACTATAATATTATCTCAAATTCACACCATAATATTAAAAAATTATTTCACCAAATTTAAATCTTTATTAATAAAATCTGGGTCTCACAATCTCCCCTTTTCTTCCATACAACGCTTCAATGGAGCCATGCGATACTTGCTTGATAAGCTGTTGTTGTAGGAAAACTCCACCAATGGTAAGAACTTCTCCCAACTCCCTTGAAATCAAGAACACGAGTCTTAATAGATCTTCAAGAGTTTGAATAGTCCTCTCCATTGTCCTGGGTCCGAATCCGAGGATGATATGCCGAAGCTAAATCGTAAGTCTGTGCCCATAGCTTTTTGTAAACTAACCCAAAATCGTGAAGTGAATCTTGGGTCTCGATCGGAAACTATGGATACCCGGCACTTACCATGCGGTCTTACAATCTCGTTTATGTACATACGAGCAAGGCGTTCAAGTGTATAAGTTTCTCGTATCGGTAAGAAATAAGCGAGACTTGGTGATCTATCAACAATGACTCCAAATCGCATCAATGCCTTGAGAAACCTTAGGAAGACCGATACTTGAAATCCATGGTAATGTGCTCCACTTCCATTCGGAATTTCAAGTGGTTGCAATGGACCTTTTGGTATTTGATGTCCGCTTTAACTCGTTGACAAGTTAGACACCTTGAGATAAACAGCTATCTCTCTCTTCGTATTGCTCCACCAGAAATGTATGGCGAATATCATGATACATTTTGGTACTCCGAGATGGATTGCAAATAGTGTGTTGTGCGCCTCCATCATGATATTATACTTTAAATCAAGGGTCGTTAGGAACACAAAGTCTGGAGTTGACTTGAAGTATTCCTTCTTCATCGATTCTTGCTTCAGGCATAGCACCCTCTTGCACTTTCTTCCTCATACGCATCAGCTCCAGGTCTGTAGCTTGAGCAGCTTTAACTTTATCGATTAAAGTCGGTTCTACTCGTATATTCGCTTATCATCACGCTGCGTCCAGAGTCTTTAACTCTATCTCCATCCTTTGCAAGTCACACAAAATGGGCCTTTGTGTTGACAATAACGCCCTCGTTACTTGCATACGATCTTCTACTCGAACGCATCACTACCACGTTAAGCTTTTCGGGATGGTATTGGATGGTATGATCATAATCTTTCAATGATTCAAGCCAACGTCGTTGTCATATGTTGAGTTCCTTTTGAGTGAAGAAATATTTGAGGCTTTTATGATCCGTAAAGATCTCCACTTTCTCCCCATACAAGTAATGCCTCCAAATTTTAAGTGCAGAACAACGGTACTTGACTCCGGATCATGAGTAGGATAATTCCTCTCATATTCTTTGAGTTCTCGCGAGGCATAGGCTATAACTTTTTCCATGTTGCATAAGAACACATCCCAACCTTTGCTCGAAGCATCAATGTAGATGACAAATCCCCTCGAGGCGAGATGGTATTGTCGAGCAGTCTTGAAATAAGTCTCCTCTTGAGTTCTTGAAAACTCTTCTCACATTCTTCGCTCTAACAAGAACTTTGTATCTTTTGAGTCGGTGAGTCGATGGAGTAGCGATTAGAAAATCCTTCCACGAATCTCAGATAATAACCATAAACTTAGAAAGCTCATTGCGATCCAACGATTTGAGGTTGTTCCCACTTTGAATAGCTTGATCTTTCTTTGGGTCACGTGGATATTCCATGACTTGATACCACGTGCCCAAGGAATGCTACTTCTTCAAGCCGAACTTCGTGATTTCTTGACTTGGCATAAAGCTTATATTCACGAAGCTTTTGAGTGTCGACCTCAAGTGTTGCTCATGATCTTCACGACTTTTGGAATAAATAAGGATGTTATCAATAAAGGCGACCACAAAGTGATCTAAATATTCCTTGAATACCGGTTCATCATATCCATGAAGGCGGGAGCATTAGTCGATCCAAAGGACATTACTAGGAATTCATAATGCGTCGCATCGGAGTTAAAGTAGTCTTTGGAATGTCGGTGGTTCTAATCTTCAATTGGTGATATCCTAACGAAGAATCGATCTTTGAAAAGAATTTGGCTCCTTGCAGAATGGTCAAACGGTAGTCATCAATACGTGGTAATGGATACCTATTTTTTGATGGTGACGTGATTGACTCCCGATAATCAATACAAAGTCAGATACTCCCATCTTTCTTCTTCACGAATAGAGCAGAGCACCCTGAGGAGAAGTACTAGGACGAATAAAGCCGATGTCTAACAATTCCTGCGGTTGGGTCTTTAACTCACGAAGTTGATAGGAGCCATTCGATATGGGGCTTTGGAAATAGGTTTTGTACCGGAGTTCAAGGTCGATATACAAAATTCAATTTCACGCTCTGAGGGTAGGCCGGGAAGTTCTTCGGGGAATCGTCAGAAATTTATTAATAGAAATATCGCTTCAAACCGGCGTATTTTGTTTAAATCGTGATATGAGCTAAGAAAGCTTGACATCCATTTTCAATAAGCGAATAGCTTTTATGGCTTAAGATGATAGTGATTAATTTTAATGGTTTGGTCGTTTGAATTTGCATAATAGGTTGATTAGGAATATACGAAAAGCTAACAACCTTACGAAAACAATCAATTTTTGCATGATAAGTAGTTAACCCGATCAATCCACAGAATCACGTCAAATGCAAGTATTTTTAATGAAATAAGATCGACGATGTAATGTGAGGGTACCGATTTGAACCAAACAAGACTTATAAAGCGATGGATGTAATGAAGGTTTCTCCAAGCGGAGTTTCCTGAGATAAGTCGAAAGTCTAATTTCTCGGTCAGAATTTAATCAATAGCGCTAAGTAGGAGAAATAAAGAATGGGTAGAACCAGGTATCAAATAAAGTGTAGACTTCATTAGAGTTTATGATAAGCTTACATTAGTGATGACCTCATTCGGTTCCTTGCTCTCTGGGAGGTCACAACAAACGCTCTCCTTCAGACTACCGGTTTGACTTTTCCGGGATTTCGCCTTTGGTGCCTCCATCTAGTTGAATTTGTCTTGATGGCATAAAAATCGAGCTAAGTGACCTTTCTTCCATAATTATAACATGCTTTGGGCCGGCATGGCGATTGATTTGATGTGTCCCTCTTCTCGCATTTGAAGCATATGATAGGTGGTCTTTCTCCTTCCTTAACAACGGTCTTTAGTCTTTGACGTCTTTCCATCATTGTTGAATCTCCGTTTCTTGAAATGTCCATTCTTATTGTTTTGTACGATTACCACCAAGTGATTACCATATCGCTTTGTTGATTCCTCACGCTTGTTGTCACCGCTCATGACTACTCATTCTGTATTATAACTTTATTTTAATTTGCTCTCTTTTAGCTCGTTGACTCATTATCGCGCTCCACTAATCGAGCCCTATTTCTAACATCTCGAATACAAACCACGGTTTATGAGAAATAAGATGTTGGCGATCTCTGAACTTCAAACCTCTTAAAAACATTGGCGCCATTCTCTTTCATTATCCACGAAAGTGGGGCGAACCGTGATAACTCATAAATTTTGCCTCGTATT
This sequence comes from Panax quinquefolius, assembly GCA_020205615.1. Taxonomy (NCBI): domain Eukaryota; kingdom Viridiplantae; phylum Streptophyta; class Magnoliopsida; order Apiales; family Araliaceae; genus Panax; species Panax quinquefolius. The sequence continues at coordinate 120,834,349 of CM035160.1, read as the reverse complement.
GCGACACGACGCGGTCATATTGTTTTGTTCCAACTTGATAAACTCTACCTCCTTTCATGTATGGCGAATACTTTCGGGAAAGTATTTATCGTTGAACGACTCTGGAACTTCTCCCAAGATATCTTCGATGCGGCGGAGTTGAGTAACGTTTTATCGATTCCCACGAGAATCTGCCTCAAGCGCAACATAAAAGGCGGCAAAAGGGAACCTTTTGCTCCGGAGCATCCCAAGACATCAAATATCTTGTGTCTGCCTTTATCCATGCTTCCGCGAGAAGTGGTTTGGCTCTCCTTAAACTCCGGTGGTCCGGCTCCTTGAATTGTTTAGCGGTGGACTGGCGAGAGTTTCCGTGTTTCCACCTACGTTTTTGGGCGAGTCGCTCTACTTTCTTTGTTGCATAAATCGTATAAAGCCTCACGAACATTTGATCATTCATCATTTGGTCGGTGTTGTTGTTTGCATGAGGATTGTCGCCTTCTGATGCACATTATCACGATTATTGATATGTGGTGAATCAGCGATCGCTTTGTGCTCCATTGTTATTCTCAACATTCTCGGATGTCATTTTGAGATCTTCGCCACAAAACAAAAGATTAATTGACATGTAACAATTATCTTTATATTCAATCGAGACCAATAAAATAGCACATAAACTTAGGTAGGTCATACTTAAGCGAAGGTATTCCTCGTCTCTCCCCTCCTAGTACTTTTCACATCTTAGCCGAGGATCATATCCCTTAGCTCGATACCAATTGGACGCCCCAAAATTAGGTATACATCACCCATCTTGGGTGCGCCACTTACATAGTGCATGCAATTTAAATACAACTTATTAACATAAGCTGTCTTGTACAATACGACATAAGCTGTGAGTTTAAATACAAATATCGTCTACTAGATATTATACAAGCTTCGAACAAAAAGTCCTCATTACAATTATTATCACACTATTTCACGAGAATAGTGAGGACTACTAATGCTATCTTCGGGACCATCACTCGTTTCCACAGGCTCGTCCCAAATTTATATTCTCATTTCAAGAAGAAGCGGTGAAAGAAAGGGTGAGCTCAACTAGCCCAAGAAGAAATATTATGACTAAGATAATGCGAATAAATTATCAATAGTCTTCAACAATGTTAAGCGATAAAATACAATGAACAACGGTTTAAGCTGCGGTGAAAATTCAATCCATTAAAAGAGTCAAGTAGAAAATAAAATCTACTATCTTTTATGATTTAAAAGGTTTTTCATCTTTGTTATAATTTGAGACTCGACGACTTTAATAAATAATCCACATCATCGAATCACTTACACTTTTCGGCCGAGGATATTCTTTAGTATCGCGACCACAATTATTCACGCACTCACGGGCGAGAATAGTTGTGTATTCATTAATGGTCATGATCATGCCAACAAGCGTCCATCAATGCACTCTGACCCTTTGAGGATTTTTACCACATTATTTGTAACATTATGGTAAGTGATTACAAGAATAATCACGGTCGTAATCATACCAAGTCCATCCATGCTCTACGGGCCACGAGATGACTTTAAAAAATATAAACATGAGGATGATGACAATGATATAAGAATTGATAAAAACAAGTTCAAGAATTATTTTATCCAGGATTTATTAACGTCAAATTGTCAACATAATCTTTGCTTTGTAGAGTAAAATTCAAGAATGATCGGAAGAATATTTCCATGAAAATCTTTGGATGAAATCTGAATATCGAGGATATTCTACTAATTTCATGGAGTATAGAAGTCAAAAGTTTTAACCATTTGGGTATAATAAAGAATGGAATAATAAAAGAAATCACCATGCATGCGGTATTGCGCATAGGCGAGTTATTCCAATGAATAATAATAACGGAACAAAGTCGGTGAAATTCACGCTTGCGGGATGTTCCAACGAGAATAATAAAGATGGAACCAGATCGTGTAAAACACACGATAGGATATTCCAACAGAATGATAAAGCGGAAACCGGTCAGGTGTAAAAACATGAGCGGGATGTTCCAGCAGAATAATAATAATAAAAGGCGGAACCCGGTCGATTGTAAAACACATGACGGAGATGTTCCAAATGAATAATAGAAGAATGTCACCAAGTATAGGGAAAGCGGCGTATCTGAGGTTATTCAAGCGAATAATAAGTAATGGAATAACATAAGATTTCACCAAGTATAGGGTATCTTGGCATATACGAGGTTATGTATAGGGTATGCCACTTTTACGGAGTTATTCAAGCTGAGAATAATAGTGAATGGAATAATGAAGTTCTCTTCGAAGAAGAAAGAATAACACCCTTCTAGTAAAAAAACCTGAATATAGAAGTAGTGAAGTAGCAGAATACTCTTTTCTTTCTATAACTTTCTCTCTATAGCTTCTCTCTATAATTTCTCTCTCAGAGTTTCAATGAATTCGTAAGAAAATAATGAAGAATGAGCTTTATTTATAGGAAAATGGAATGCGTAGTAACTAATCCATGAAGCGGTCCAGATTGATTTACTTTAATCTAATCATTCATATTTAAAGCAAAATCTTTTAAATAAAATATAATATATTCTATTTATATAAAACATTTTACTATGCAAACACTATGCAAAACACTATGCAAAAACACTATGCAACACTATCGTAATAAAATATAATATATTTTATTTATAAAATAACTTTAATAAAGTATTACATTTTTATATAAAAGATGTTTTACATTTTATTACGTTAATAATACGAATAAAACAAAAAGTCATTATCGCTATAATAATTCATGACAATAATGGAATCAAAGCGGTGACTTCTCACATAAGCATCAATAATCGATACTTGGTGTCTAACTCTTATGCAACCACATGTATTCTTTGTGCTTTTACTCTTAGAGTAGTTCAAGCGATATCAGCGGTAAAACTTCGCCGTTATTTCGATAAAATATTTTGTCGTTTTCTCAATCAAATGATAATTACATTAATGGGTCCACCGATGATTGAGTAGTTATACGAATATTCCTCGCTAAACAAGAATATTCCCAGACCAATCGAATATAATATAACCACTTGCATACTTTGCAAAATTTATAAATATTACCCACAACTATAACATTATATCAAATTATTCCATAATATTCAAAAAATAATATTTATAGATAATTCATCTTTATTTATAAAAGTGAGGTCTTACATAACTTTATTCTAACAACAAAAGCAGGTTTAAACAACCAATTTAGAGCCTCAAAATTCATGATTAAATATTAGTTTATCAAAATTCGACATATTAAGCGAAAACCTTCACCATAGATTCGTTTCTTGATCAAAACACTCTATTTAATATGTATTCTTTTCAGTATTTAAATGTATTAACATTATATACAATAAATTTATAGATTATCATATGATTCAAGTGTCAATTTTAGTTTCAAAACAAGCTATTTTATCTGCAACCAACTAAGAACTTAATTTCTTCTTTTAAAACATAATTACACATGAATTTGGTTTCTAAAAATCATTTACAAACATGTATCGATTATGCATACATGTTAACAATCATAACCAATTTCCATCAATCTAACCTAAAGAAACTCAATTCTGAGAGAATTTAAGAATAACAAATAAAAACTTTGAAATTTAGAGAGTTTACCTTTAATTTCTTATTAGATTAAACAAAAATGCTTATAAGCTTGATAACAACTTCTTCTTCTTCTTGATTTTAAAGACTTGGGTTCTTAAATTTCCGAGTATTCTATACTCTTTCTTTAACTCTCTCAAACTCTTTCTTTCTCTCATTCTTTAGACTTATGAACTATACTTGCAATCAAAAGTGATAAAAAATATAATACATATAATTTAGTTTATCGATTACACAAGCCAAAGGTTCTAATCTGTACATTATACTAAAAGCTACAAGGCCATCCTCCTTCAAATTTATTTTAATGTTTTCCTTATTATATAGTTCCTTTGTCACACCCTTAATAAGTTAATTTAATTAAATTCATAAATCAAATTAACATTTGTCATATAGTTATAATTTCCATTATAAATTAAAATCTTATTTAACAAATTAATAAATCTCTAATTAAATTATTAAACTATATTAGAACTCCACACTATAATTACTTAAAAAATCATTTAATTTAATTATCTCATTAAATTAAAACTTCAAACCATAAAATTATTTAACATTAATTTAATTAATATTTCACATTTAATTAAATTACTCCACAACAAATTCCATCGATTATTTATTTAATTCATTAAATAAATCAACTAAAATATTTATTTAATTCGATAAATTTTTAAATTAAACAAAAATTCTCGATCGTTATAGGATTATTGATATCCGCATCAACTTGTTTCTTTAATGATTAACAAAGTGTCATCGCATTATATATGTATGGATTGTATCACTAAACCTTTAAATTCTAGTAAAGAGGAGATAAAAAAGAAAACCTTATTTGAGAGAAACTTGATGGATTCAACATTAATAGATTGGAGAGAGATCATCGTTGCTTTATGATTGACGATCTACTTCAAATAGATTTCATCTATCTTCTTGTGAATTTCAAGAATTATGCGAATGAGCTCATTTATTCTTCCCATGAATTCTTTTGACATTTAGCATTGGTACTTTGGCTTCAAGTCCTCGCCTATATGGGCTTGAACTTTACAATTCTAGTAGCACTTGTAATACCCGTGAATTTTGTAAATAATATTAGTAATGAAAGTAAAATGTTGAAAATTATTTGAGGACATATATATATATATATATATATATATATATATATATATATATATATATCAGTGGGATCATCTTACCCTTATCTTACTACAATTAGTTACTCACTTACCTTTAGGCGACAGTTTAATCATACTAACCATAAATCTATACTTTTAGCGGCGCTATATGTTGTTGTCAAAAGCTAAAAGTATGAGCACGCTGATTATATAGCCGAAAATAAATAAGCCTAAAGGGGCTGCTGAAGTGAGTAAGATAAAATACCACTCGATCTTGCTATATATATATATATGTGTGTGTGTGTGTGTCATGAAACTTATTAATTCAATTTGAATTGGGTGAGTATGAGATGATTGAGAAGTATAGTGATGATAATGATAAGCTTGGTTATAATTAATTAAGCTTATGTGTTAAGCCTAATTAATTACTTAATTGGATTAATTGAGACATGATTTAATAATGTATTGGACTAAGGGATATACCCAAGCCTAAGGGGAATAAATTGCAAGTATTAGGACTTCAGTCCAAACAATTGATTTGCTAGATTAATGTTTGAGTCCAATGTGTATAAGTGTTTGTACTTGGCCCAAATTTAATTTAATTTGGGACTAGCCCAATGTGTAATGGTAACATAGATGATATATATATATATATATATATATATATATATATATATATTTGTATCGAGAAAATTTCTTTCTTTTTGATTTTTTTTCATTTGTTTATTTTCCTCTTTTTCCTATTGTTTCTACCCTCCTTATGTTGTTGTGTCAATTAATTCATCTAAAGGGTGAGATTTGGGAAAAGATCGACATTAGTCGACTTATTTTTAAAAAAAATGATTTTTTTTATTATTGGGCCAAATGAGACAGAGTCGCCAGTTGGTATGGTTTGCAATGGATATACCAACTCATTCAGATTTTAAGGTTTTTGCAATATGGACCAATATGTGACTCCGTAGCATCGGTCTGAAATCGAGATTCTTAGAATTTGGGGGCTAGCTTAAGCGAAGAGAAGGTGTTAGACACCACTCGACTTCTGTGAAAACACGGTTACCGCATCTTATTGATTTCTTATGCATAAAGTGGGTGTGGGTGTGTGTGTGTGTGTTTATTTATTAGTTTATTCTAAGCCTCATTTTGAGTTTATTTAAAAGTAGTGTTGTTCCTCCTTTGCACCTGTAACATTCCAGAATTTTAATTGTAATATTGAATATTTATTGAATTATATAATTATTTAATGGTTATGTTTATTGTTGAATAGATAATTGTTCAATTTGATTTGATTTGATTTAGTTAATTATTTGTTAAGTAAATAATTAAGGAGTTAAGAAAATTAATTGTTATGAGGTAAAATACTAATTTAATTTAATAATTAGGTTAGAGAGTTTATAATAATTAAATGAATTATTATATTTTAATTTGAATTTGTAATTAAAATAAAGTGGTAGTTGATTAAATAAAATTATAATTATAAAGGAAATTATAATTTTGGTATTGATTTATGTGTTAAAGTAATTTGATAAATTAGTATTAGAATTTATTAAATTGATTATTAAAATTTAATTATATAAAAAGTGTGACAAATAACCTCACCATAAAGGAGTTATTAAAATAAATGAAAAGAGTTAATTTAGTTTTGCAAAAATGACTTAATGCGTATTAAGTCGTTAAAATAATAGTGTTTTACCAAACAAGGTGGAAGAGTTAATGAGTTATTTTATTATATTAGCCAAACAAGTCTTATGGCTTTTGATTTTCAAAACTTAGATAAGCGATATCGGTTATATCTATATTATTATTATATAATTAATACATATATTATTATTATCGTTATATGATAATACGTAAGATAGAGTAGGAGAAGAAAGACTAGGAAGAAAGAAAAGAAGAAAAAGAAGAAGCTAAGAGAGAATTAGAGAGAATTCTTGAGAGGTTTTGAGAGAAGATTGGAGAAAAGAAAGTTCATGATCAAAAGGGAAGTGTATCATCTTCTTAAACAAATGTATCATCTTAATCCTTTTATTTTTAAAGTGTAGTTTTTTCTCTTCTAAAATTCTCTGTAAAAATCTTTATGAAGGATAAATTGTATGTAGTATATGGTTTTATATGATAAATTGTTGGTTATAAGATGGTTTCATAAGTTTATATATGATTATAAATAAACTAATTCACGTGTGTATGTATTTGGTGAAAGAAAAAATATATATTACTGGTGAGTTCATATGAATATATATATATATATATATATATATGAATATGGGCTTAGTTTAAAGTAAAAATTAAGGATTAATTTGTTGTTTAAATTATAATTTAACTATTGAATTTGTAAGAGGATGAATAAACATAAACATGAGATGTTGAATTAACTGTTTTGATTGAAAAACAAAGTTACAGTGATGATTTTCATTAGAAATGTCAAAAAGAGATGTTTTATCAAAAATAGTGAAATTGGGTGTTATAAATTCAGTGTTTATGTGGTTATATGGGTAAAAACATGTTAAGAGCCTTTAGATTATGTTTACATGAAATCTCTGTATGTATTACATGTTAATTAGTTTGTTAAAAAGGAGCTTGTAGGCCAAATTAGCTTTTTGTTCATCTCATTTAGAGGTTTGGTCGTAGAAGTGCGGAGTTAAATCGTCGCAGTCACAGCCGTATCTGACATTATAAGTTTCTTGTCATGACAGTCATTTCCCTACCACAAGTAGTGCCAATCGTTGGCATGTCTGTCATGTATATGACTACCCACATTACCACATTAAAATCGTATATGACATGAGTTAAAGCAGAATGGTCAGACAGTGTAATTTATTTACACAAAAGTCTAAAAAAGTTGTTATGTGTTAATAGTAGGGATCATTAAATTATAATTTTAGTAAATCTATGCTAAGAATGAACATGTTATTAACGATTAACTAGTTTTACTAGTAATGTAATTTGATTATGTGATTAACAATCAAATATTACATGATGTAAGCACTTAGTTATATATAATGTGGTAGTGACTAATTATGTCACGATGACATACATATATTGGGTATTGTAATTCGAGTTGTTACGCTTTAGCTTACACTAAAGGCAAGTCTTCTAACTCCATATATTGTTTCGTTGAACAAGTTATTGCTTCTAATTCAATTACAATTTCACAAGCTCTTATATCTTGCTTGTTTCATGATAATGTAAGTTTTCTAAAACTTATTTTGATGTTTAACAAGTTATTCTTATCTTTAACTTGTTAATTAGCATGCACGTTTATATAATCTGTTATATTAATATTGAATAGCTTTTATTGTTCAAATTGTTATTCGTTATACATGCTTAATATTCAATTCAAATTAACCTTGGTTTAATATTGTTCAAAGCAAGGTATGTAATAGTTATTCAATATTTATGTTCTTAGATTATTCCTAAAGCATAACTTCTATATATAATGATTAATTCACTTATGATTTATTCCTTAGTGTAATGTGATTACTCTTTTATTCAACTAATCCTTAGTTGATGTTAGTTGAATTCCAAATTCGCTTGAAATGTATCCAAACCAAACCTACTTTGGTGCGGACTTGTAATCTAAATACTGAGATGAACAACTCTTTTATTAGAGGTTTACGCTTAAGCGTTGAAATGGTTATGCACAATACATTTATGCGAAGGGCTGATCCCCTAAATGCGTGAAGTTCTTATAGTCATATGATTGTTAAAGTTAAAGTTGAAAGATTACTTATAAATGTGGACATGGTTCGTGGTCATTAGACCCTGAGTAGTATATTTTCAGAATGTTAATAGAACATATCATTCAATTCTATTGAGCTTATTATTTGGAATATGTTGTAAAGGTTATTCATTCTTATTTCATGTGAGCTTTGTTTATTCACTCTTGCTTATATAACCATTCTGACTAAGGATGAGAAGGTAGATGTACCTAGCACCATGAAGGCGAGGGAAGATAAACAAGTATTGAAGACTTGTAATATTTTGATAGTTAATTATCAGAATTTAATTTTATTGATGTAATGAAGTATTTATTTAATTTCCGCATTTGAATGATTGTAATTAAAGGTTAGATAACCTGAGAGATAATGTTTTTATTAATTTAATCCTGTATGGGCAGGTTTTATTATTCAATTATATTATGATTGGGTAGTTAGATATGAATGTTTTGATTAAGTGAACACCAAATCTTGAGGTAATGAAGTATCAGGATTTGGGGGTGTCACAAGTTGGTATCAGAGCCTTAGGTTATGAACCTTAGGTGGGGAAAAGCCTTAGGAAGTAACCTTTGAAAATATAGTTGTAATTAACTCTTATCGAGTTTTAAGGAAGAAGTAATAAAACAGTTATGTGCTTATGTGTTTATAACTTATATGCTCGCGAGTGTCAAGTAATAATGATTAATAATTAAAACTTAAAATTTTGTTGTCAAGATGACTAATGTTGGAGAATCCATAAAGTTAGGGAGGAGGACCTCGGATGTCTAGAGGAGGAGCCTCGCGACATTCAAAGTTGTTTGGGAACAACTATCGCCACGTGAGTCGGCCAGGTTGGTCACAAGTGGTTGAAGATGAGGATGATGACGTGGAAGCGGATGAGGAGGATCATGTTGAGTTGCCACAGCGAGGAGGATGAGGATGGCGATGACGAGGAGGAAGAGACTCCACTAACCTGATGATAGCCGCTCGTATATGCGATGAAGTCTACGACCGTAACGTGGAACTTAGGATCTGATCAAAAAAATTACAAGAGATAGTAGGTGAACAATAGAATGTAATCACACATAAAGACAAAGGCGTGATCCTCGATCGTGAGGAACAATCGACTAATGTCGAGGAGATGCTAGTACACGGAAGGAGAGAAAGAACAAGCGATCGAGGTGATCGCCGAATCAAGAACAAATCGAAGGAAGAAGCTACTAAAGAATGCGTCTTTGTCAACGACGATCTGACGAAGCTTTTCAACGAACCAGAATAGCAGCAAGAGATGCACAAGCAAAGAGGATGAAGATGGAGGAAATGGATAAAGTATTCAACACCATGATTAATCGAGCTCAAGATCGGGTCATGGGATATCCTATTTAGTTCGAGACGCTACCATCATACGTATTAGATCGCAGAACAATGTTCTGGATCATGGAGGAAGAATGTAGTAAGGCTAAGCAGTATCTTAGTAGAACATTGTAGTTGTTATTCAATTAATAAAATGAATAATAATGTGTAAATCCCAAGTGTTATGTAACCATGGGATAATATAATGATGATGTTATCCTGAAAATTTTGTAGTTCAGGAAGGTTTTGTAAATAGCAGTGATGCTATTGTTTTATATTTTCAAAGAGATTATGAATAAATAAAAGTTGTTATTTTATTAAAAGTGTTACGTGATTATGTGGTTATTTCTTTTGTGGAGGCAAGTTAAGTAGAAATTACTTAAAAGAGTTAAATAATAATTTACTCAGTTAATTTTTTTAAATGAAAATGCCTCCCAGACGTCAACCACCACAACAGAGAACCACTGAAGGAACTAATAACAATAATGTTGATGCTAACCCCGTTCAACAATTAGTAACGCTACTTACAGGAGCGTTGTAGAATCAACCACAGAACCAAGGTACAACGTTTAAGGATTTCAAGGCGGTTGGACCACCTAAATTCCGTGGGTCCATAAATCCAGTCGAGGCACAAACTTGGATTATGGAGATAGAAAAGGTGTTCGATGTCACTAGGGTAGGGGATGATCAGAAGACTGCTTTCGCGACATTCATGTTGAAAGCAAAAGCTAGCTATTGGTGGCAGGCCAATAAAACTCATGAAGGGCCACGGGTGATGACCTGGGATAGGTTTAAGGAGATATTCTTCGAGACCTATTTCCCAGAGAGTTCGAAGAGACAGCTAGAAGTGCAATTTCTGGAACTAAAGCAGGGAACGATGAAGATATCTGAGTATGCCGCTAAATTCAACGAGTTGGCGAGGTTTGCGCCTTATCAAGTCAGTACGGACGAACGCAAGGCGAAGAGGTTTGAACATTGACTGAAGCCCTAGTTGTATAGTAGGGTTTCCCTATTCCAGTTTAAGACTTTCGCAGTAGTGATGGAGAAAGCAATACTCGCTGAAGGTGGAGACGAGGCAGTGACAAAGTTCAATCAGGAACAGAAGAAGAAGAAGAAGAATGAGGTGGAGATTAAGAATGGAGGTGGTAGTAGTGGAAACGGCAACAACAACAACTTGAAGAGGAAGTGGAATGGAAATGTGGGTATTGGAAACCAGCAGGGTAACCAGCAAAACAAGAAGTTTGAAGCATGTGTTACACGCGGGAAGTTTCACAAGGGTGCGTGCTTGATGGGGAAACGAGTATGCTTCAATTGGGGCCAGGAGGGTCACATCGCCCAAAATTACACTCAACCTAAGAAGAACGTGTGCTTCACGTGCGGATCAAGGATCACTTTGCTCGTGAATGCCCTAAGAAGAATTTGGAGAGACAACCGACGGAAGCAATGGAGGTAATAGTGGAGGTACATGGGCCATTGTTGGACTGCGGACATCAAACAAACCCACAAAACTAGAACCTTCATGGTACGATGCGTAAGATGTTATGCAATCAAAAGATGTGGTGTCGGGGTATTATAACGACCTAAAATTTATACAATTTAATTCTCGACTTCAATCATTAATAATACATTCAACCTTTAATTTTACATCATTAAACGATAATACAAACATTAAAATTTCTTGGAATAATTAAAATTTTCAATTACAAACTATCCTCGTTAAAAACCTTCAACCTTTACATCTAAATATCTAGAATCATTTTATACTATAATAGTTTACATTCGCAAAACAATATTATAATTACAACATTAATACATTTACCAAACATTAGACATGGTTTAGAAGAATAACAACTTAGCTATGATATTAAATCTTCATATATCACTTTTGCAATTCTTGAATCTGCAAAATTGGTTATTTGCAAGAATGAGCTCGACAGCTCAGCAAAATCTAACAGTTTTCATACATCACGTAGCACATAATAACATGCTCAAATACAAGAATAATCATAAACAAACATATCATACATGTTGCAGTTCACATAACAACTATAAAGATTGAGTTCCTTACTCAATCAACATTCCTAGTTCAATCATCATAGTCATAGATTGACTTTCACATTTCATACTTTTGACATATATAATACATCATACACTAAAATTTTAAAGCAGATCATCATCAAGTTCACATAGCAAAAGGAATCTGAAAGACTTGCCTTTACTGGCATTTTACCAACACGCTAATACTTGGCGTCCTCAAGACAACCTACTGTAGATGTGAGATTGATAATAAATAAAATCAATACTCAATCTCATGGTCAAATTTATTCTAAGACCTTACTTTATCTTATTATCCTTTATAATGTCTTTATAGACATCTAACTATTTTATATGCAACTCGATTTTATTTTCATTTTCATCACCACACATGCTAGACTATCGTGACTTGTAGTTTAAATGCGTATATATCACACCATTTTATTATACCACTTTGGTTTCAAAATGCATATTCAACACATTGTTTACATGTTTAATTTTCCTTCAAAAAAAAATTGCCCTTTTGATTTCTTTTCCATTATTATTCTTGTATTATCATCTTTTCATACTTAGATGCACATAACATCCAATATTAGTCATTAGATAGACATTTTGTATACCAAAGTTTAGAAACACTATTACTCTTAGGCATTTTATCGAGCACATTATGTGCACACATTAACTTATCTCAACTCTTGATCTTAAATGGTTAATTATGCATAGAATATCTACAACTTTGCAGTTTAAAGTTTCTTCAAATTAAAAACACACGAATTTATATAAATTGTTCAAAGTCAGAAACCGTAACAGTTTTGATTTTCTAGGCAGATTATTTTCCCTTCGGACCAGCCATACTAAAACAGACATTGAAAGAAATCTACAAAGAGTTTTCATGTGATTACACTTTCAGAATATAGCTTACTTCCATATCTTCGATTTGATATAAGGCTCACTTTCTAACTCATTATACCCAAAGAGGTATGAATTTCACAAGATTTGTCCATAATTACTCAAAACCTACGAATTTTGTTCTTCAAATTTTCTTTCCATTTCATTTTCTTTCTTGAATACTCTTATTTGATTCTTGATAATCCAAGATTAAACCTATACAAACAATATTAAGCATGATCTACTACCCTAGAACATAAATCTACCCAAAAAAAATCAAAGATTAAATAAGAGTTTAGAAATTACATTCTTCTAGCTTTTTATTCTTCTTCTTCTTCTAGCTCATCTAAATTCCTCTATTTCTCTCTATCTCTCTCAATTTCTCAATACAACTTCTATATAACAATTATCAGAGAACTACATTATGAAGAACATAAAAAATATAATTAAAACAAGGAATTTAGATTATAACCTTATTAGTATGAATTTAAGAGAGAGATGGAGATAATGATGATGGGGCTTGTTTTGTCTTCTCAAAGCTTTCCATTCTTCTTCTTTTTCTTCCTCTTCTTCTTCTCCTACAACTCTCTCTAACTCTCTTCTTCTTTCTTTGGTTTGTTTTCTAGAACTAACGTACTAACTTGTAGTGTATACATATAATATACAATACCAGTAATATATAATATATGTAACTCCTAGTAATTATTATATATATTAATTACTAGTTAATACATAGGTTACACCAACTTGAAAAGCCTAAGACCATGTTTGGCAAATACTCATTATTTTAATTAATCAATGGTTTAACATCAATCATTCTCATCAAATTGTCACATAATTATATTTACTTGTTAATTATAATTTCGTGTAACAATCATCATGATAGCTCATCTAATTTAATTATCTCAATTAAATTAGAACTATAATATAAAATTATTATATTAATTAAATTAAATACTAAATATTCATTTAATTAATCTACTACACTTAATTACATTACTCATAATCAAAACAAAATTTATTTATTTAACTCAATAAATAATTCAATTAAATATTTATATATATTAAAATTAATATATAACATTCTCTTCACATCAATTCACATATTCTACAATATATGACATACACATACTCACACCCAACATATCTCATAACTAATACCTTTATTTATAAAATTCTCATTTATAAATTCTAAAATCTAGGATGTCACATTATCCCAATCAATGATATAAATGCTTACGTATTATTTGATTCGGGTGCTACTTGCTCGTTTATATCTGATGAATTTGCTAAGAGGTTAGGATTGCCTAGTGAAGAACTGAATTTCCCTTTGAACATAGAAAATACGAATAAGGAAGTAATCCCTGTTAAATTCGTATACAAGAACTGTAGGGTGAACATTAAGGAGAATATCTTGATGGTAGATTTGATTCCGATTAGACTTGGAGAGTTTGATGTTATTTTGGGAATGGATTGGCTATGCAAATATGGAGTGGTAATTGATTGCCAAAAGAAGTGTGTAAACCTTATGACCCATCAAAGGTAGTATTCTATGGTAGCAATTCACCTAGATAAATGAAATGTCTGACGATTATGCAGGCCAAGAAATTGTTGAGTCAAGGCTGTGTGGGCTATTTAGCTTATAAGATTTCTGGAAGTCATAAACATAAACTTTCAAGTTGAGAATATTGTTCAGCATAATTTGATGTTGACGATCTTGGTTTTTCTGAATTTCAAGCATAGCCTCACGTTGTTTGGCAGCAACTTGGAAATGGATCTCATCTCGCCCTCGATATGCTCTGAGAATCTCTTTGATAATTTCCTTAGCTTCGTAGTGAGCTCGATTATTCATTGTACTAGGGAATTTGTTAGCGACTTTTATCATTTGATTCAAAGCGGATGTTGAGGAGATCGAGTGGGATTCGGACTTGCTTCGATAGACTTTATCATCCGCTTTCGGAGGTTTCTTTTAAGTCATCCTTTGTGGGCGTGGATTGGGAGAGCATTATTTGATTGGGGATTGTCCATTTGAGGGTTCTTGGTGGAGATTGATCTTGCAAATTGTACAACGCTAGATCAAGAATCGAAATAGTCATGTGATGAGGAGGATGATATATCAATTTGGAGGGTTTGGGTTTGGACATCTGAGATATGTGACTCTACGATTTAAATGTTTGACTCTACGATGTGGCTAGAGTCTGGAATTGTAGAGTTGGTTATTTGAGGGAGTAGGGTAAGGTTGATTTCTTCTGGTTCTTCAGTTACAGAATTTTGGGATTCTACAACTGGAAAATGATTTAATGGGTTGAGAGTCACTTCCAGCCATTTAGGAAATTAATAGAAATGGCTAAATGAAGATGATGATAGGTGATTAACTCTAAAGCTTGTAGGGATAGTCAATACCTTAGGTTTGGCTTTTGATGAGGAATGGTTGGTAATCAGCTTTTTGGCGAAGATGACTTCCCCTGGAAATCCATGAGCCAGAACTGTGATTGCTGGATATTCCTTGAAGCTCCAAAACATGTGATCCCATGATTTCAGAATTTGAGCTTGATGGTATGCCATCATGGGTAGGTAAGAAAACATTTGGTTGTACAAATAGCTTCTGTATCCATCTTTTCCTACACCCGTTATTTCGAGCTCATCATCATCATCCTCTTTCTCTTCTTTGTTTTCTTCTGAAGAATCCATTATCTCAATGGCCTTTGGGAGGTTTGACATTGGTTCATCTTCATCTAAGCAAGGACCTCTTCTTCAAACCTATTGGGATATTATGAGGCTCCCCTCAATATGATCATCTTCTTGGAGGTTTAGAAACACCCCTTCAATTTGGTAAATCTTCTTCTAAGTTCAGAAAGTCCTTTCTTTTTGGAACCTCTTCTTAAGCGATGAGGTTTCTCCCCTCAAGTGGTGTATACTCAATCATGAGAATTTGTGGTTCTCCCCCTCGTTGGAGAATTTTCCTCTTGGTTGCTTGGGGCAGCTTCTACTTTTGCGCACCATGCTCTTGGCTTCCTTCTTGATGCTTTTTCATTCTCAAGAATATACTTCTTGACCGGCTTTCTCTTTGCGTTCTTTGGTTTTAGTCACCACTTACTGACTCTCTTGAGTCTTTGTTTTGCCACGTTGATCGGCCCACTATCCTTGAAGCGGCTTCCTCCA
Source organism: Panax quinquefolius (assembly GCA_020205615.1). Lineage (NCBI taxonomy): Eukaryota > Viridiplantae > Streptophyta > Magnoliopsida > Apiales > Araliaceae > Panax > Panax quinquefolius. The sequence goes on along the minus strand of CM035160.1, from coordinate 120,818,487 downwards.
TTTTACGCCACACTTGGCTTTGGTTTCAGAAGAAGCAATGAGTCTCCATAATCGAAGACACTGTTGGTCTTTTGGACTTATGACCAGTCTTATTCTTCTTTAAGATTTGTGAAATGGTGGCTTGATCCTCTTCAGCTTCTTCTTGTTGTTGCATCTTCCTTAGCCTTCTTAGAGTCTCTATGTCAGAGGACTCTACAGGAATGTTAGTTATAGATCCTTGAGGCTCTTCGACTTGTCTTGCCCTTAGCTTTCTCTTGCCTTTGCTTTTTCTGGCAAGAGCAGAGGGTTCTTCCTTATCTGCTTCTCCTTCTTCTTCAACTTCGTTGACAACAGACATTCCTCCTTGAAAGCCTGCTTCCTTTTGTTCCCCAGTTCTCCCACTGGACTCTGTCATCATTCTCATATACTCAGCAGGGTTCCTTTCCCAGTTTTTAAACAATTGCTGTGTCATTTTTCGATTTGGGTTGATGGCTTCTCCTTCATCATCCCCGATTTTGCCACCCAATGCAGATTGCAAAATGATGCTAATGAACCTCCCATACAGCATCTTCGGGGTGCTCTTTGATTTTTTCGAGCTTACGATCCACTTGCCGATCCACTCGAGCAATACAGCCCCATAGTTGAGTTGAGTACCATACACCATAGTCGTCATGAGCTTAAGCTGAGCCTCATTTACCGAGTCATGACCTGAGCTCTTGCAGCAGATGCATTTCCTAATAATGTCAGCCAAAAATTCATACCTCTGAGGAAACTCCTTCTTTTTGTAGCCTTTCACAGAGGGGTTCTTCTTGTGATGCATCTTCTTCAGTCCCTCTTGAAATCTTATCTTCGCCTAAAATGGGTGCCCTATATTTTTGAAACCTAGGGCCAGATTGACGTCTTCTTTCCCTAGTTTTATTTCAACTCCTCTAACTCGTGTGGTGATGGTGTTGTTTTTGTATACTCCATTTTTGTAGAACTCCTTCACCAGTTTAGGATAGATGAGTGTATCGGTGATGAGCGCCTCTTCTAGACCTGCCTTCTTCAGTAACGCTAAGATCTTGTGAAACTTAGATGGAGCGGTTTTGAACTCGACAAAACAGAGTCTCAGAGCAGAAATCACATTAGAAGCGACCATCGATTACAGAGTTGAGCAGAGGGATACTACTGAGCTTTTGTCTGAGTTAGGGTTTTGCTGAGAGAGAGAGAGAGAGAATGAGAGATAATCTTTTGAACTTCAGATTTCAAAAACATGGTTTCAATTTGTACTTGTAACTTCCCTCTCTCTTTTTGTCTTAGTGGGACAGGTGTCGCCTCTTGCTTGGCTCTACGATTTTGACTGATTAGGAATGTACTGATTTGCCCTTTGAGTCTTCAGAGCTAAGGTGTCCTTTGTATGATTACGATCGTAGAGTTGGTCTTCTGTTCGTTGAGTCTGTCCTGCGATCATCGAGTCTGTCCGGCAGTCATTGACTCTGATCAGCATTCGTAGAGTTTGTCCTACGATCGTCGAGTCTGTCCTACGATCGTCGAGTCTGTCTGGCAGTCGTTGAGTCTGATCAGCATTCGTTGAGTCTTTCCTCTATGATAGTTGAGTCATTGCTACGATCGTTGAGGTAGATTTCTGTTCAGCTCTACGATCGTGGTGCTTCCTTGATCATGTCTACGATTTGAGTTTAACCTTTATATCTGTCATTGTTAGCACAGTCTAGAGCATACATTCATGGTGATAGATTTAGCATGCCTAGCTCACTTATTAACTTATTAAATCTGGATTCATCTAGTGGTTTAGTAAAAACATCAGCAAGTTGATTTTTGGTAGGGATATATTGTAAAGATATAGTTCCATTTTGCACATGATCCCTAATGAAGTGATACCTTATTTCTATATGCTTGGTTCTAGAATGCATAATAGGATTATGAGTTATTGCTATGGCACTTGTATTATCACAGTGTATAGGTATAGACTTGAAATCAAACCCATAGTCAGCTAGCTGATTTCTCATCCAAAGGATCTGACTTAAAGAATTTGCCAAAGAAAGAATGTATTAAACCTGCGAGTTGAAGTTGACACTGAGTTTTGCTTTTTGCTGAACCAAGACACAAGTCTGTTCCCTAGTAGTTGACAAGTGCCACTGGTACTTTTTCTATCTATTTTGCATCCTGCAAAGTCAAAGATCATGTATCCTATTAGTTCAAAAGAGGATTCCTTGGGATACCACAACCCCAAGTAGGGTGTACCCTTTAGATACCTGAAGATCCTCTTTACAGCAGATAGATGTGATTCTTTAGGGTTAGCCTGAAATCTAGCACATATGCATGTTGCAAACATTATATCTCGGGTCTCATCGCGTTAGGTATATAAAAGAGAACCTATCATACCTCTGTATTGAGTTATATCAATACATTTACCATTCTCATCCTTGTCAAGCTTGGTTGCGGGAGCAATTGGTGTTTTCATGGGAGAGCCTGATTCCATGCCATACTTCTTTAGTAAGTATTTGATGTATTTGGCTTGGTTAATGAATATTCCTTCATCAGTCTGCTTCACTTGTAGTCCAAGGAAGAAATTCAGCTCACCCATCATGCTCATTTCAAACTTGCTCTGCATTAGCTTAGAGAATCTCTTACATAACTTTTCGTCAGTAGAACCAAAACTGATATCATCAACATATATTTAAACTAGTAAGACTTTGTCTTTATGCTTTCTAAGAAATAGTGTGGTATCTACCCTACCTCTAGTGAACCCATTTTCTATTAAGAAGTTAGTCAGTGTTTCATACCATGCTCTAGGTGCTTGTTTAAGACCATATAAAGCTTTGTCTAATCTATAGACATAATTGGAAAGAGATGGATTAATGAAACCTGGAGGTTGTTCTCGTGAGACTTCTTCTTGAAGCTCTCCATTTAGGAATACCCTCTTGACATCCATCTGAAAGACTTTGAACTTCATGTGGGCAGCAAAAGCAAGAAAGATTCTGATGGCTTCTAATCTGGCAACAGGTGCAAATGTCTCATCATAGTCAATGCCTTCTTCTTGAGAATAGCCCTTTGCCACTAGTCTTGCCTTATTTCTGGTAATGACCCCATCTTCATCCATTTTATTCCTGAAGACCCACTAGGTTCCTATGACAGGATGACTCTTTGGTCTTGGTACCAATCTCCACACTTTGCTTCGTTCAAATTGGTTGAGTTCTTCCTGCATGGCTTCTATCCAACTAGAGTCTTCCATAGCATCCTCTATCTTCTTTGGCTCTATCTGTGACAAGAAGCTTAGATAGAAGCATTTATTCTGAGTAGCAACTCTTGTTTTGACTCTTGCACTTGGATCTCCAATGATTAGATCCTGAGTGTGATCTCTTGCCCATCTGTTCCCGGTTGGACATCTGTCCTGATGCCTTCCTGTCTTAAGTCTTCAAGGTCTATCTCTTCTTCTTGGAGTGGAGGCTCGCTGTCTTGAATGGACCTCTCTACGACTTCATTATCATGCTCTACGATTTCACTATCTGGTACTACGATCGTAGTGTTGAGCTCGACGACTTCATTCGTAGTGTCTGCACTATCGGTCGTAGTGTCTTGGGGCACTATTTTATCTAAGTTAGTTGCATCAAAGATGATGTGTATTGAGACTTCGACACTCAGTGTCTTCTTGTTGAACACTCTGTAAGCTTTGTTGTCTGTGGCATATCCAAGAAAGATCCCTTCATCTCGACTTCAATGGAATTTTGTCGATCATCGCTTTCCATTGTTGAGAATATAGCATGCATGTGACCAAAATATGGAAATAATGACACTTGGCTTCCTTCCTTTCCACAGTTCGTAGGGTGTCCTCTTGATCGTAGAGTGAATTAATGATCTGCTCGAGTGTATGCATGCGGTGTTGTGACTTTTGCCTGAAGTATTGGTGGAAGCGAGCTACTACTAGTAGGGTCCTTCCAGCCTCTATCAGAGTTCGGTTCTTTCTTTCAGCAACTCCATTTTGTTGAGGAGTTCGTGGAGCTGAGAAGTTATGACTGATGCCATTGTCTGAGCAGAACTTGTCTATTTCTGAGAAATCGAATTCTCTTCCATGATCACTCCTTATTGCCTTGATTTTCTCTCCTTTCTCGTTCATCACCAGTCTGAACATTTTGATTAATTCGAAGCTCGTTTCATCCTTTGAAGTTAGGAAGAATACCCATGTGAATCTGGTGTAGTAAATATCATTCACGACTAGCGTAGTATCTTTTTCCTCCAAGGCGGTTGTCGGGATTGGCCCAATGAAATCCATGTGGAGCAAGCTCATAGGGCTTGTCAATGGAATTTGCAGTCTTTCTCTTGAATGAGCTTCTGGTTTGCTTTCCAAGCTGGCAAGCATTGCATGGTCTTTCCTTCACAAAGTTGAACTTGGGTAGACCAGCTACGAGGTCTTTTGATGCCAGTTTGGACATGCTTTTGAAGTTTAAGTGAGACAGCCTTCTATGCCATAGCCAGCTCATTTCCTTGGATGCATTTGGCAGAAAACATATTGTTTCATCAGAGCTTAGTTGATGAAGATCTGTAGTGTAGACATTTCCTTCTCTTGTTCCGGTCAACTTTTATGGCAGATGTCTTCAAATCTCTGACTTGACATTGATTGTTGAGAAATGTTACTTGGTGACCCTTATCACAGAGTTGGCTAATGCTTAGAAGATTGTGTTGGAGTCCTTCCACATAAGCTACTTTGCTGAAAGATACTGCACCATTGCCAGCAGAGCCATATCCTCTTGTTTTGCCCAAGCCGTTATCTCCAAATATGACTAAGGGACCTTCCTTTTCTACATAGTTGGATAGTAGAGCTTTGTTCCCTGTCATATGCCTCGAGCAACCACTGTCCACATACCATGTTGAGGTCGTGGAGCTCTTTTCCTGTCAAAACATTTGAACCTTCATTTTGGTACCCATATTTGCATGGGTCCTTCTTTGTTAGTGCCTTTGGGGACCCAAATTTGTCTAATCTTGGGTCTTACATGCATGGAATTATAATAACACTTTGTAGCCCTATGACCATTTTTATTGCATATGAAGCATCTATTATAATGCATGCTTGTGTGTGTGTGATGATTCATCTTCCATTTAGACTTGTGTGGTTCCTTAGTTAGCCTTCTGGTAAACTGATTCTCTTTCTTCCACGTGTCCTTAGGTTTCATAAATAGTGATGGGTGTGCCTTACCCTCTTTGTACCTTCCCGGTTGATTCGTAGAGTTGATTTTATTTGATTTCACGATTCTTTGAGGTTAGTAAGTAGAGATTGGAGTTACTCTTTTCCTTGATGAAACCTGGACCAACGATGAGATCCTTTACTTCTTTGAGTACTAGAGATAGTAGAATAAGGTTGAACTCGTTCTTCCAACTGTGAGGATTTCACAAAGGCAATGCCTCTACCAAAACTTGAGACATTACTAATGCTAGTTTCCATTGTCTTTTCCACACTTAACTCTGAGATGGATTCCCCAAAGCCTAAGCTTGTTCTGTCGAATGTGCTCCTCTGACTAGAGAGCAGGCAGTCCATGGATGATGAGGATCTGTTCCATGCAGAGATAGTCTTCTCTAGATCCTCAATTTTAGAGGTTAGCTTAGACTCTCTTTGTGCATGATGTGTATTTGTCTATTTTAAAGTTTCATTCTCAGCTTCAAGCTGGGAGAGAAGATTAGTACTTAGAAGGGCTATTTCAAGCTCTTCTTGAACTTTCTTCTTCTCCTCTTGAAGAAGTGAATGATCTTTAGACAAGACTCTGAACCACTTCATGTATTGATGTAGGTCAGTGGTTATGCCATGCAAAGCAGTTCTTAAGTCACTTATATCTACATCAGGAGAATTAAAATCAAATACCTCATCGATACTCACATCATGTATGTTTAGGCTTTGTTTGACCTTTGCATGTTTAGCCATTAAGCACAGATTGGCCATATGTGGTTCTTCCTCATCTTTGGAGTTTGCATTTGAGTCATTATCTGAATCACTCCACGATCCTCCGGCAACCAGACCTTTGTCTCTTTTCTGAGGCCTCTTGGTTCCTTTGTATTCTTTCTTTGCATGAGATTTCTTCTTTAGCTCTTCTTTGATAGGCTTGTTGTAGTTGGCAATGAAATGACCAGGTTTCTTGCAGTTGTAGCATAAATCATTCATTTGTTCCTGGCTGACATAGTTGTTGACTTTCTTTGGCTTGCCGGTTCTGCCTTGTCGAATGAACCTTCTTTGTCTCTTTACCAGCATAGCAAAGTCATCGTCATCGTCTTCATCATCATCAGAGTCAATCTCGGTGATGACTTTTGATGCACTTTCATTTGCCTTTAGGGCGACACCCTTATCCTTTTTTCTTCCTTCGATAAGGTTTGGTAGCGTTGGGTCAACTCCGGTTAAAGACGTCAGAGATTTCCATACATTTGTTGAACTGTCATCTCATTAAGATTCTTTGATTCTCTTATTGATGTGGTCTTTGCATCCCACCTGCTTGGTAGGGCACTCATGAACTTTATGGTTAGATCCTTGTTAGGATAGATCTTCCCATATGCTCGTAGAGAGTTGAGCAGAACGTTGAATCTTTCATAAGTTGCAGTCACGTTTTCTCCCTGCACATGAACGAACATTTCATACTGCTGTGTCAGGAGAGACTTCTTGTTCTCTCTGACTTCTTCAGTTCCTTCGTGCATAATCAGCAGTGCTTCCCAAACATCCTTAGCTATTTTTCTATTCACAACATTTTTAAACAGATCGTCCTCTAAGGATTGGAAAAGGATGTTCTTTGCCTTTTTATCAAGTTGGACAGCTTTTTTCTCTGTGTCTGTCCATTCTTCTTTCACTTTTATTTGTACTCTATTTGGATCGTCAATGGTTGGTGCAAGCTTTGTTGGTATATAGGTGTTAGGTTTGTAATATTCATAACGCAATCAAAATTGCAAAATTAAGCGGAAGCGAGTAAAATCAGAGTTTTAAAATTTTACAAACCATAAACCCGGATCACACTTTATGCACAATTATTAATTAAACGAAGAATAAGAAATTATGAAATCATACCCTTGTAGAAACGAGCTTCCTCAGGTACGAGTTCACCTCCTACTTCTCCGCGATCTCCTTGAATCTCCAGGTAGATTCCTTCCTTTGATCAATGTAAGCCATCCAAGTGTATGGCCTCTAGAGGTGATCCACCAAGGAAAAAGAATTTTCAAGAAGAAGGGGTATTGGCTCAACCCTAGTTTTCTATCTCTATAGAAAAGGCGTACTCTCCAACTAATTGGAATTATTACGTAGTTGTAAAGTCAACCACCACCTCACCCATAATAAGACTCCTCTTATTTATAGATGTGGGCAACCCACCTTAACAATTAAGGAATTAGGTTTTATTTAATTAATTAAATTCTTTTAATTAATTAAGCTCCCTAATCTTATTAGGGATAATTAATTAAACTCCTTTAACTAATTTTCCCTCCTAATCCAATTATGAATAAATGAGAGTACTTATATTAAATTAATTCCTAAACTCTTTTAGAAATTAAAATAATAATAATTGTAATAATATTAATAAGACTCCTCTTATTAATTTATATTTAATATTTCTAAAATATTAAATAATAATATTAAGCTATTTAATTTATTCTATCACCATAGATTAAATTAAATATACTTAACTATATTATTACGATTATGCCATTAACTTCTTAAATAATTATTCTTCCTTTTATGGTGTGACCCTTTAGGTTCTCCATATTAAACCTAGGTTGTGAATAAATCAATTAGAACAATTCTAATCTTATTTAAATAAATAAATTAAACAATTAATTTATTTAAATAAATAATATTTATTCTACAATAGGGATAAGCCCCCTAGCGATCAAACGACTTTCCAAATAATATAGATTTCAACATTAATCATTAAAGAACCTTTGAGTAAATAGTTACCGTGACAATTCAATCCTTCCACCATACAATGTCCCAATTAAATATAAGACATGGAATTCTTGTCAAGTCTTATTTTATTTAATTATATGTATTTTCGACTCTTAAATGCACAACTCAAATAATGCAAATTAGAAACTCCTTTCTAATTTCATTACGCACTTACGCCAAGGACTCTTGGGTTGTCATTTATCGAATCACATAGGACATTTCTCTTCTTTTATTAGAAGCGGTAGATTCTTTATTGATCATACATTATCTCTATGTACAACTTATTATACCCAAGCATACCCTTTGATATACCCTAAGGGTCTTAAGGAATAAGTCAAAGTATAACTCATCATACACAAGATACTATGATGATCTCAAGTCCAAGGATTACTTGTACTACTATCACTACAGAATTCCTATTGGTGAAGCAAATAAAACTCCATTAGGTATTCCTTAGCGAGCCACGTTCAGGTGAACTTATTCTCTAATAAGCACCTACATACTTGCTTTAGTGTCTCCACACAAATGATCATGAGATCAATCATCCTCATCCAATGAGCAAACAACGTATGTACCAATCTATCCGGATTCACTAATCCCCAATTTAGTAATCAATGATTGGGAACTATTTTAGTTTTAAGCTTTCTAAGAATTTAGATCTCATTAGAATGATCATCATCATTATTCTAAAAGCATTGCTTAAAACTATGGGTTTATCACATATTATAAAACAAAGATCATGTAGATAATTAAAAGCCTTTAATAAATTAATACTTTTATTAATAAATGAATAAGATTGTTACAAAGTATATGCTTTATCATCAAACATGATTGGCTTGTGTGCATATTACTTTCAATCTCCCACTTGCACTAAAGTCAATCGCCATTGTATCTTATACTCTTCTTCTCTAAGTGACGATTATCCTTCTGTTGGATAAGCTTTAGTTAATGGATATGTAATGTTGTTCATGAGAGTCCACTATCTCTATAGTGATTTCCCATCTTTCAATGATTCTAATAATCAAATGAAAGTGCCACAACACATGTTTAGATCCAAGATGAGACTTAGGAACTATTCCTAGTTTCGTAATGAACTTTTAATCCAAAAATCAATCAACTTGCAGCTTCATTTATAGCTATATACTTTGTCTTTATCACTAAACCAAACCAACTCTTTTTGTTGTTTGGAACCTTTCAATTCACTACACCTTTGTTCAAGGTAACACTTTACCTTAAAGTGGATTTTTGGTCAAATCTTCTCTGCATTTGAAAAACTGAGTCGTAAAGCCCTCTAGTTTTAATTCGCACCCACCCACCATGTATGCTCACATCCTTAGTGCTTGGGTTAAGAACTTTAAGATGTTTTTCTTTGTCTTACGATGATCTTCTCCGTAATATGGTGATTAACATCGGTCTCGTACATTTCATTGCATACATGATTGTCACTCATGCAATCTCTCTTCTTTGGAGTCTATGGGGACTATTAAGAGATACACTCCATGGCTCATCAACATGAGACATCTCTTGGAGTTTGCCATGCTAAACGACTTTAGCATCAAATGAATATACGTTCCTTGGGTTAAGTCGAGCATCCTCTTAAATCTATCTATATAGATTTATATCCCCAACTAAGATACTCTTCCAAATCATTCATGGAGGAATGTTTAGACAACTTTATCATTACTGATTGTAGCATTAGTATGTCATTCCTTATCCGTAGTATATCAACATATAATATTAGGAATATCACGACGCTCCCACTGACCCTTTTGTACACACTAGAACTCTTACCTCATCGTATGTAACTCTGGATCATCATCTTCTATGATCGCGCACTCTCATCATCATCATCCATGATGAATCCATACCTCATAGGTATCTTGGTACTATTCCGATTACGATTCGATTTGTGGTACAATAGGTATATCTATAGGTTCCTCTTATTTGATTTATAGTGTTTTGTGGTTCTTGAATTCTTCAAGATCTATTATCCTCCCACTAGCCCTTTCAATGATAAACACCTTTATCTTAGAAGGCGGCGTGTTTCATAACAAACACCTTTTGCTAAGTAGGATTATAGAACATATACCCTAAACTTACTTTAGGATGTCCCACAAATCGACACTTATAAAATCTTGTCCCAAGCTTATCCTTTGAAACCTTTTTCACATAAGTTGGACAACCCCTTATCTTAACATACTTAAGATTAGGAATCCTCCACATCCATAACTTTTATGGAGTCTTGGGGTTTGATTTTGAGGTTACCATTTTCGTGAGATATCACGACCATTTCTAGGACATTGACCCTAGAGGGATACTGGAATGTCGGTAAAATCATTATGGACCGTACCATGTTCAACAAGGTATGATTTTTCCTTTCAGATACATCAATCAATTATTACGTATCAGGATGTGTCCATTATGAGAAAACCATTTGAGATGATCTAGAAACTTATTGCACAAGTATTTATTCCTTGAGCCGATCAAAGAATCCTAATACTTTGCCAATTTGTTTCACTTTTGAATTCTTTGAACCTTTCAAAAAATTCACACTTGTATTTCAGCAAATACACACATTCAACACTTTGAATGATCATCTCCTTTTCTCATACTAATTTGTTCAATATGCAAAATTATTTTCATGTAAGTCAAGTATACAAAATTTATTAAGTAATATTCCAGTTCTATACAAAACATTATTATTATAAATAGAACAACAATTGTTCTTAAATATAATACCAAAGATTTCATTGTCCAACAATAAAATGGAAATAATGTTTTCAACGAGAACTAGAATACAATAACAACTTATTGACTTAATAGATTTGCACGTAGGCGATCTTAAACTATAAGTTTCTATAGCTAATGCAAAGAACCTTTGCTTCATTTTCCACACATAGGATTACTTATCTTTGTTTAACTTTCTACTTCTGCTTGGTCCCTTCATAAATCTATATTTATGATAACCAAAGTCGGTATCCAATACCCAAGTAGAACCTTGACTTAAAGAAAAATTTATTTCAATCATGAACAAAAACTGTATTGTAATCGAAACTTCACTAAGCTTCTTTGGTTAGCCTCTACAAGATGCTTCTTGCAGTTTCTTTCCAGTGTCCAGGCTTATTGCAGTGGAAGCAAACTCCTTTGCTATCCGTATCAGTTTTGTTCTTATTATCCTTTGTTTATGCCTTTCTATATACCTTCTTTGAATCGTTCTTCTTTTCAGAAGATCCTTTGGCCCCTACCAGTAAGACTTGATCTTTCTTGGTTGGAAAGTGACTCTCAACATTTTTCAACAAGTTAAGCAAATCAGCGAGGCTGATATCTAACTCGTTCATATGAAAAATTCACAACAATTGTGAAAGGAGTCCGGGAGTGAGTGCAAGATCAAATCTTGGCTCAACTCTCCATCCATGACAAAACTCGATGTCCTAATTGATCAATCAAATTGATAATGTTAAGGACTTTTATCATCATTTGTAGTGTCATCTGGTCATTCTAGATCGGAAGAGCTCCTTAGATATCTCGATATCTATCGGGCCCCTACTTTCCTCACCATCAACTACTTGATGTGCGGGGAATATAGTAGAGCATCCATAGTTTCATCTTGACGCCAAGCTCGTTACTCATAGAGATCTTGAGCATGATGCATTGAGCCAACTATGCATCATCTTGCCACTTTCTAAAAATAGCAATCTCTTCCTCGAGGCATTGTCTACAACCATTGCGAGGATAGGCGTATTAAGGACATAAGATAGCTTTTCACTATGAGAACTATTCTCAAATTCCTTAACCAACTGTTTAATTGATTGCAGTTAATTTAGCATCTAATATGCTACGTGATGATAGTAATTTAGACATTGTAAAAATTACGTAAATGAATTTGTAATTAACAACATTTTAACATACATTCTTTTATTAATTACCAAAATAAATTAGGTCTTGTTTTAAATTGGTATCTCCCACTATTTTCTTCAAACTATATTACCTCACTTATATAGTTCGGCAAAATCTAATTAAAGATTTGCTAGTGAGAATAAGGATCCCATTTCAAATGTATATAGCCTTGTGGTGACACAACAAACTATATATATAAATAAATAGGTAGACAACTTTTGTCAATTACATCAACTATGCAACTCCTTTTCTTTTGCCTCTTAGATTATTTTGATCAAGTGATGGCACATCCGAATCAAAATTATCCAAGTTAAGTCGGACCTAGCACTCCATATATTCAAAAAAGAAAAATATCATCCTTGTGGTGACACAACAAAACAATATTGTTCAATTTTCTTTATAAGCATCAAATGTGATAAATTAACATCTTAAATACTTAATACTTGCCTTGTGGTGACACAACAAACTCATAATAAATATTTAATACTCTATTAATTTTATCATGCTAGAAATATGACGTTCGATATTCCAAATATCTTTGAACGCTTAGGACTTAATATAAAAATTGAGGGTTTGTTATTAATTTATCTCATCTTGTTTAGCGTATGTGCATATATATATATATAAATACGCGTTATATTAATTAACATGCGAAGCATGTTTTGCATAATATATAATATATATAGTATAAGCATGCACATATAGAATACTATATTCTACCGGATTGATTATGGACTTTTATTCTAGTTTGGTTCACTAGGGCCATCAAGTGAACCAAAAGGTCAAACCCTAGGGTGCAAGAAATAATATTTAAATATAACTATTATATTTAAAACGGGCTCCATTACAAACGGGTCTTCAAGCGCTCCTTGCTCCTTGATCTCCAATTTTTCAAAATTAATTCTAACTATTCCTATTACAAAACTATTTAAAATAAATAGAAACCTTGATCGTGATCGAGGGAAGTACATAGGAGGAGATAGAATTTACATTAAGAAAAATTAGAGAAGGCGAGTCTGCAGACCCCATTTAATAAAACCCATACATTCATGCATCCAACTAAAATAAAATCAATCAGATTGGTTGATAGTCCATAATCAATCCCATTTATTATCATACACATCATCATATGCATCAATAAATAACATTAATCTTATGAATAATAAACATTTAATATATATATATATATTGATATCATTTAATGGGCAAATTTAGTTAGTATAAAATTTAATTTTGAATCAAAATAAACTCCTTTATTTTAATCCAAATTTAAATCAAAATAAAACTATTTTATTTTAATTTATTCAATTTTGAATAAAATAAACTATTTTATTTTAATCAAAATCATTAATCAAAATAAACTCCTTTATTTTAATTAATTATGGAATCCAATTCCATATAATAAAAAAAATTAATTAAAGGAAACACGGATTTTCTTTCCTATTCACAAATAAACTCCTTTATTTTGAATAATATGAAATCTTATTTCATATCTAAATAAACTCCTTTATTTAAGGAAATTAGGATTCTCTTTCCTATTCACAAATAAACTCCTTTATTTTGAATAATATAAAATCTTATTTTATATCTAAATAAACTCCTTTATTTAAGGAAATTAGGATTCTCTTTCTATTCACAAATAAACTCCTTTATTTTGAATAATATGAAATCTTATTTCATATTTAAATAAACTCCTTTATTTAAGGAAAATAGAATCCAATTTCAACTCCAATTAGTTATCATGGAATCCAATTCCAACTCTAATTAGTTAGCATGAAATTTAATTTGAAATTAAAATAAACTTTATATTTTAATATTAAAATAAACCTTTTATTTTAAAATTAAAATAAACTTTTATTTTAATTATATAATAATTAATAATAATATATATATATATATATATATATATATATATATATATATATATATATATTATATATATATATATATATATATATATATATATATATATATATATATATATACTAATAATATATTATATATATATATATAATATGAGAGATTGCTCCCTTTTTAATTAATGCATGTAGCATCATGTAATCACGTAACTCCTTGTTCCTTTTTAAAAATGACCCATGCATCCTTTTTAAAAAAGCTATAAAGACAGTAATATCTATCACGGTTTTCAAGGTAATATCTATCACGGAATGAAACAAACTATACAAACATTCCTTTTTAATTTCGTGCTTGTCCTTTTTTTTTTTTTAAATAAATTTTATACAATAAAATTATGCCCAAAAAAAATTGTTCTAAACACATATCAATATACATATCAAATTTGAACAATTAATAATTCGCATAAAGGTTTGGCTCTGATGCCACTGTTAGGTTTGTAATATTCATAACGCAATCAAAATTGCAAAATTAAGCAGAAGCGAGTAAAATCAGAGTTTTAAAATTTTACAAACCATAAACCCGGATCACCCTTTATGCACAATTATTAATTAAACGAAGAATAAGAAATTATGAAATCATACCCTTGTAGAAACGAGCTTCCTCAGGTACGAGTTCACCTCCTACTTCTCCGCGATCTCCTTGAATCTCCGGGTAGATTCTTTCCTTTAATCAATGTAAGCCATCCAAGTGTATGGCCTCTAGAGGTGATCCACCAACGAAAAAGAATTTTCAAGAAGAAGGGGTATTAGCTCAACCCTAGTTTTCTATCTCTATAGAAAAGGCGTACTCTCCAACTAATTGGAATTATTACGTAGTTGTAAAGTCAACCACCACCTCACCCATAATAAGACTCCTCTTATTTATAGATGTGGGCAACCCACCTTAACAATTAAGGAATTAGGTTTTATTTAATTAATTAAATTCTTTTAATTAATTAAGCTCCCTAATCTTATTAGGGATAATTAATTAAACTCCTTTAACTAATTTTCCTTCCTAATCCAATTATGAATAAATGAGAGTACTTATATTAAATTAATTCCTAAACTCTTTTAAAAATTAAAATAATAATAATTGTAATAATATTAATAAGACTCCTCTTATTAATTTATATTTAATATTTCTAAAATATTAAATAATAAATATTAAGCTATTTAATTTATTCTATCACCAAAGATTAAATTAAATATACTTAATATATTATTACGATTATGCCATTAACATCTTAAATAATTATTCTTCCTTTTATGGTGTGACCCTTTAGGTTCTCCATATTAAACCGGTTGTGAATAAATCAATTAGAACAATTCTAATCTTATTTAAATAAATAAATTAAACAATTAATTTATTTAAATAAATAATATTTATTCTACAATAGGGATAAGCCTCCCTAACGATCAACGACTTTCCAAATAATATAGATTTCAACATTAATCATTAAAGAACCTTTGAGTAAATAGTTAATGCACAATTCAATCCTTCCACCATACAATGTCCCAATTAAATATAAGACATGGAATTCTTTGTCAAGTCTTATTTTATTTAATTATATGTACACTCTTAAATGCATGACTCAAATAATGCAAATTAGAAACTCCTTTCTAATTTCATTCTCGCTTTAACCAAGGACTCTCTTTGGGTTGTCATTTATCGAATCACATAGGACATTTCTCTTCTTTTATTAGAAGTGGTAGATTCTTTATTGATCATACATTATCTCCATGTACAACTTATTATACCCAAGCATACCCTTTGATATACCCTAAGGGTCTTAAGGAATAAGTCAAAGTATAACTCATCATACACAAGATACTATGATGATCTCAAGTCCAAGGATTACTTGTACTACTATCACTACTGAGAATTCCTATTGACGACAGCAAATAAAACTCCATTAGGTATTCCTTAGCGAGCCAACGTTCAAAGTGAACTTATTCTCTAATAAGCACCTACATACTTGCTTTAGTGTCTCCACTCAAATGATCATGAGATCAATCATCCTCATCCAATGAGCAAGCAACGTATGTACCAATCTATCCGGATTCACTAATCCCCAATTTAGTAATCCAATGATTAGGAACTATTTTAGTTTTAAGCTTTCTAAGAATTTAGATCTCATTAGAATGATCATCATCATTATTCTAAAAGCATTACTTAAAACTATGGGTTTATCACATATTATAAAACAAACATCATGTAGATAATTAAAAGCCTTTAATAAATTAATACTTTTTATTAATAAATGAATAAGATTGTTACAAAGTATATGCTTTATCATCAAATATGATTGGCTTGTGTGCATATTACTTTCAATAGGGCCCATTAAGAACAATCTCAAATAGATCTTCATCTATTGAGTCCATGTAAGCTTGCACCCTGACTTTCCAGTTAGCAAATTTATCTTTGTTGCACATTGGTGGCTTGTTGCCTCCCCCGGTCCTGGATTAAGCTTGAAATACGAAAGTGCCATTTGGATCTACTAAAGCGTGTAAACTGTAAAATAGAACCTGCTTTGATACTAATTGTTAGTTCTAGTAGGCACAAGTTATCTAGAAGGGGGTTGAATAGATATATGAAAATCTTTTCGCTTTTTAACTAGTTCTTAGATAATGATTTAAACTTTCATGAAATTAGTATTTGTTTTAATCTTCTTTAACAAGCAATGGAGTTATGAGCGAATAAGGCAGTTATAGCAGATATAGCAGTTATAGCATGAATGTAAGCAACACGATTGTTTTTAAGTGGTTGAGCACTCAAAGCTCCTAGTTCACTCTTTCTACTTTAAAGTAGGATATCCACTAAGGATGTCTTTTAAAATCTTACGAATCACTTCAGATTCCTTCTGAACCAAAGATCAGGAACTTCTTCTAGTTCACTCTTGAACTCTTCAAGTCCAAATGAACTTGGCTTTCTTACAGTTCACTTCTGAACTCTTTAAGCCTAGAGACTTGGTACTCTTCTTGATTGATTGATGGTTGTTGTTACGTTCTTGAAGATTGCTACTCGATTCTTTGTGTAAGCCTTTGGTTCGTTAAGAACCGAGTAATGAGCAAGCTTTGATATTTCTCGGATCGTAGAGTTGAGCCTTTAGAGAATTCTTCACGTTGAATGTTTAATTGCTTGCTTGCTTCTCTCTCATCATCGCGATCATGTATATATGTGATGTTGAAAACTATCCGTTGGATCCATCAGTTGTGGCATTAAATGTGACGCCCCCAAAATAGGTATACACAACACCCATTCCGAGTCGCCAAATACATGGTACAAGAAATAAACTACAACTTCAATAATACAAATGTCGTGTGAAATACGACAATATATCTTGTGAGTTTAAATATAATATTGTCTTCTAGACAATATCCACACGCAAATAAATCCCCATCATAATTATTGATACATTATTTTACAAAATGGTGAGGACTACTAAACAACTCTCTCTAGAACCTTCATTCCATACCCCACTAGTACTCGCTACATTCTCGCCTCCGAGAAGAAAATGGAACAACAAGGAAAAGGGTGAGCTCAACTAGCCCGATAAAGAATACTATGACTAAGATAATATACAACAAATTATCGTTAGTCTTCAACGAGGAAAAATCGATAGAATACAATAGACAACAAGTTTGAGATCAATATTCGCATAGTGAAATAATAATTCATAGAAGAGTTACGTAGAGAATGAAATCTACTATAATCTATGAATTTAACGGTCCATCATCAATATTTTATCCTGTAACATCAATCAATATTCATCTCAAATCAAATATTCATCTTTGCACTACTGGCCAAAGATATTCATCAATCGGTCATGTTCATCTCAACACTGTTCATCTTTGCACTAAAGGCCAAAGATATTCTTGAAATCATTCATCTTTGCACTTCTGGCCAAAGATATTCATCAGTTGGTCATGTTCATTTAAACACTGTTCATCTTTGCACTACTGGCCAAAGATATTCTTCAGAAATCATTCATCTTTGCACTACGAGCCAAAGATATTCAATAATATCATCATTTAAGGCGAGGATGATGAAAAATATTTTTAAAGAGCGAATCCGGTGAAACAAAATGACAAGGATTAAGGATTAATGATTCGTACTTTGTTTTATCCATGTCCAACAATACCTCAAAAATAATCATAGTTGTGTAAAATTCAAGAATGATCAAAACATGGATACAATCAAAGCTAGTATCCGAATAGATATTTTGACGAAAAGAAGAAATTTTATTTTTTTTGAATAATAGTGAGTATCGTGAATAGTCCAGTATCGTGAATATTGTCGATATCGTGAATAGTGTCGATATCGTGAATAGTAACTCAGACACCAAAAGATAGAAATTCCACAAAAAAAACATTTTCACGCTTCATGAATAGTACTCGTGAATAGTAACTTCGTGAATAGTAACTCATGAATAGTAACTCGTGAATAGTAACTCATGAATAAGTAACCCCGACATGAAAAAGTTCCAAATTTGATAAAAACTTGGATCAACATTTCAAAGATAATGATATTGAAGAAATAATATCATTACTGAAAAAATAATATCCCTTACCTCAAAGAATCGATTACTTGGAAGGAAAGGTCGGAAGTGATCTTTGAATGAAACTTGAACTTGAGCAAAGAACTCTCAAAGTATCTAAATACTCACAAAATACGCTCAATAATATAGAGAGAAAGAGAGAAAACTTTGTTTACGGTATGATTTTCAATTCTAACTTAGCCCTCTATTTATAGGAAAATGTTAGCCCGTAAAGCAGACTTGACACCTTTACACGATGGCTTTACACATTATTATTGCCACCCACCACATTTGAAATAAAATTCAGCACATTTTTCTTCACCAACCACAAGTGGGGCCCACTCAATTCTAGAATTTTCCACCAAAATCAATTATAAACCTAATTTAGAATCAGACACCTCTTAAAATTCACAACAAATCATTCGTGCATTTTTAACGGTTCAAAATTTGTGGACATATACTCAACTTATGTATGTATAACATACCCAAAAATTACCATAATCCAACGGTTGGATTAAAATTATAACCCCATAATATATCTCAAAACCCACGATTTGATTTTTAACACCTCCAATCGATAAAATCTCGATAAAACACCTCAACATTAATTCCTTCATTAATAACCACATAAATAAATCCATCATTTATATTCATATAAAATAAATATTTCCTTATCATATGAATCAATAATTAATTATTCACAAATAATATTACGTAATCACATTTATGACAACCAGTACGTTCCAGGAAAGAGGGGCTTTCAATAAGGATCTCTCCTTCTTGGCGCGCAATTAGGTGACCAAACCTCTCCTTAGAGCGTAACTTTCTAGACATTGCCAATAATGTTATCTAATAATATTATTCAAATAATATGAATTATTGATCCGATAATGGGAAATATTGTGCGTTGACAATTATTGAACAACAATAATATAAAATATCAGTATGACAATTATTGAATCAATAAAATAAAATATTGAGCGATAATTATTCATGTAACAATTATTGAGTAGCGCCTTCTTACGTAAGGATCAATAATTGATGCAATACCGAGTAATATTCTTGTTCATCAATGGCGTATTAGTGTGTTTTAACCACCGGGTATTCCAACAATGATAATCGGTAATAATTACGCCGTTATTTTTAAACAACTTATATTTGTCGTTTTCCTCATCCAATCGCTTTTCAGTTATGGGGCCCACACATGGTCTTTTGCGGCTTGTGGCCGCATGCGAATATTCCCGACGATGCGAATATTCCACGACCAAACGAATATTCCCCGACAAAAATGAATATTTTATAACCACTTACTTATTTTGAAATATTTGCGTATTTAACCCTTAACTATCCACATTAATCAAATCAACCCTTACTATTTCAAAATAATAAATAAAGGAAATTCCTTTTATTTAAAAAAATTTGAGGGTCTTACAACCTCCCTCCTTATGAAATTTTCGTCCTCGAAATTGGCGACGATACACTGGTGTTTGAAATGGTGAGGATACCTCGCTTTCATTTCTCGTTTCCAATTCCCGTGTCATTTCCTCTATAGCATGATTCCTCCACAAAACTTTAACTTGTGGTATGACCTTTCTTGCGTAGGACATGCTCCTTCCTATCCAAGATCTTGATAGGTACCTCCTCACACGTTAAGTCTTGACTATCTCGTCGGTTCTAACTTCAATAACGTGGTTCGGGTCTTTCACATATTTATGAAGTACAGATATGTGAAACACATTATGAACACGAGACATACTTGGAGGTAACGCAAGTCTATAGGCTACATTTCCTACTCGGTCAAGAATTTGAAATGGACCAATAAATCGTGGATTGAGCTTTCCTCTCTTTCCAAATCTTGTAACTCCCTTCCATGGAGCAACTCGCAACAATACATGATCCCCTACATTAAATTCCACGTCCTTTCGATGAAGATCCGCATAACTCTTTTGTCGATCTTGTGTCGGTTTTGTATACATTGTCGAATCATTAGTCATACGTACTAACTCGGGTCCCAACAATGTTGCTTCACCCACCTCATCCCAACATATTGGAGAGCGACATTTTGTCCATATAATGCTTGAATGGAACCATGCCTATATTTGTTTAATAACTATTGTTGTATGAGAATTCCACCGATGGCAAGTACTTATCCCAACTTCCTTTGAAATCTAGGACACGAGTTTTAATATATCTTCAAGAGTTTGAGTAGTCCTTTCTGATTGCCCATCCGTTTGAGGATGGTAAGCCAAACTAAATCGCAAATCCGTGCCCATAGCTTTTTGCAAGTTAACCCAAAATCTTGAAGTGAATCTTGGGTCACGATCCGAAACTATGGATACTGGGCATGCCATGCAACTTCACAATCTCATTCACGTACATACTAGCAAAAGCGTTAAGCGTGGCGCCCCCAAAATAGGTATACACAACACCCATTACGAGTCGCCAAATACATGGTACAAGAAACAAACTACAACTTCAATAATACAAATGTCGTGTGAAATCGACAATATATCTTATGAGTTTAAATATAATATTGTCTTCTAGACAATATCCACATAAATAAATCCCCATCATAATTATTGATACATTATTTTACAAAAATGGTGAGGACTACTAAACAACTCTCTCTAGAACCTTCATTCCATACCCCGACTAGTACTCGCTACATTCTCGCCTCCTGAGAAGAAAATGGAACAACAAGGAAAAGGGTGAGCTCAACTAGCCCAGTAAAGAATACTATGACTAAGATAATATACAACAAATTATCGTTAGTCTTCACGAGGAAAAATCGATAGAATACTGATAGACAACAAGTTTCAGATCAATATTCGCATTGAAATAATAATTCATAGAAGAGTTACGTAGAGAATGAAATCTACTATAATCTATGAATTTAACAGTCCATCATCAATATTTTATTCCCTGTAACATCAATCAATATTCATCTCAAATCAAATATTCATCTTTGCACTCTGAGCCAAAGATATTCATCAATCGGTCGTATTTCATCTCAACACTGTTCATCTTTGCACTAAAGGCCAAAGATATTCTTCAGAAATCATTCATCTTTGCACTACTGGGCCAAAGATATTCATCGATTGGTCATGTTCATTTAAACACTGTTCATCTTTGCACTCTGAGCCAAAGATATTCTTCAGAAATCATTCATCTTTGACCACTGAGCCAAAGATATTCAATAGTATCATCATTTAAGACCGAGGATGATGAAAATATTTTTAAAGAGCGAATCCGGTGAAACAAAATGACAAGGATTAAGGATTAATGATTCGTACTTTGTTTTATCCATGTCCAACAATACCTCAAAAATAATCATAGTGGTGTAAAATTCAAGAATGATCAAAACATGGATACAATCAAAGCTAGTATCCGAATAGATATTTTGGACGAAAAGAAGAAATTTTATTTTTCGGTGAATAGTCTGCATATCGTGAATAGTGTCAGTATCGTGAATAGTGTAAATTATCGTGAATAGTAACTCAGACACCAAAAGATAGAAATTCCACAAAAAAACATTTTCACGCTTCATGAATAGTACTCGTGAATAGTAACTCGTGAATAGTAACTCATGAATAGTAACTTCGTGAATAGTAACTCATGAATAGTAACCAGAGCATGAAAAAGTTCCAAATTTGATAAAACTTCAGATCGACATTTCAAGATAATGATATTGAAGAAATAATATCATTCTGAAAAAATAATATCCCTTACCTCAAAGAATCGAAGTGCCGGAAGGAAAGGTCGGAAGTGATCTTTGAATGAAACTTATCTTGAACAAAGAACTCTCAAAGTATCTAAATACTCACAAAATACGCTCAATAATATATAGAGAGAAAGAGAGAAAACTTTGTTTACGGTATGATTTTCAATTCTAACTTAGCCCTCTATTTATAGGAAAATGTTAGCCGCCAAGAAGCGAGACTTGACTGCTACACGATGGCTTTTACGCTACTATTGCCACCCACCACATTTGAAATAAAATTCAGCACATTTCTTCACCAACCACAAGTGGGGCCCACTCAATTCTAGAATTTTCCACCAAAATCAATTATAAACCTAATTTAGAATCAGACACCTCTTAAAATTCACAACAAATCATTCGTGCATTTTTAACGGTTCAAAATTTGTGGACATATACTCAACTTATGTATGTATAACATACCCAAAATTACCATAAATCAGCGGTCGGATTAAAAATTATAACCCCCATAATATATCTCAAAACCCCGATTTGATTTTTAACACCTCCAATCAGATAAAATATTGATAAAACACCTCAACATTAATTCCTTCATTAATAACCACATAAATAAATCCATCATTTATATTCATATAAAATAAATATTTCCTTATCATATGAATCAATAATTAATTATTCACAAATAATATTACGTAATCACATTTATGACAACCGGTTTTTCGAGGAAAGAGGGGCTTTCAATAAGGATCTCTCCTTCTTGGGGCGCAATTAGGTGACCAAACCTCTCCTTAGACGAGAACTTTCTAGACATTTCCAATAATGTTATCTAATAATATTATTCAAATAATATGAATTATTGATCCGATAATGGGAAATATCGTGCGGTGACAATTATTGAACAACAATAATATAAAATATCAACGCAGCAATTATTGAATCAATAAAATAAAATCTTGAGCGATAATTCTTTGTAACAATTATTGAGTAGCGCTTCTTCACGTAAGGATCAATAATTGATGCAATACCGTAGTGCTCTTGTTCATCAACGGCGTATTAGTGTGTTTTAACCACTTAGGGTATTCCAACAAAGATAATACTTGGTAACAATTACGTAGTTATTTTTAAACAACTTATATTTGTCGTTTTCCTCATCCAATCGCTTTCAAGTTATGGGGCCCACACATGGTCATTTGCTACCGTCGTATGAATATTCCCAATGAAGACGAATATTCCCTGAAGCGATTGAATATTCCACGACCAAACGAATATTCCCAGAGCAAAATGAATATTTTATAACCACTTACTTATTTTGAAATATTTGCGTATTTAACCCTTAACTATCCACATTAATCAAATCAACCCTTACTATTTCAAAATAATAAATAAAGGAAATTCCTTTTTATTTAAAAAAATTTCGGGGTCTTACATTAAATGCATCTGAACTTTCTGTACTGTGATGGAGACATTTCTGCACATCTTCTGAATTCTGCATTCTGGCCCCCTGACACTTCAAGACTAATCTATTACATCTTAAGATCAACCTAACAGTTTTGATCTTTCTATCTATACATTCTTTAATAAAATGATACACGTTGAGAGCTTAGATCAACCTAACAGTTTTGATCTATCACTAAGTCCTTGTACACATATTCATTTAAGGACCTTACAAATAATCATGAACACATGCATTAAAACATCAAATCATAATATGCATTCTCCCAACACAAGTCTTCATCACTTGTACATTTTCCCTTTCCTTTGCTAGTGGTAGGTTCATTGACCTTCTCAACCCTAGCTGCAATAAGTGTATAAATATGCAAGAGTGAGCAAACAAAGCTCACTTGAAGAAGAATGAATAACTTTACAACATTACAACAACTGCTAGAATAGGCTCAATAGAACTGAATGATATGTCCTATTAATATTCTGAAACCTACTACCGAGGGTCTAATGACCACGAATCATGTCCACAATTATAAGTAATCTTTCAACTTTAACTTTAACAGTCATAAGACTATAAGTACTCCACGTACTTAGGGGGATCAACTCTTCGTGTAATGTATTGTGCACAACCATTTCAACGCTAAGCGTAAACCTCTAATAAAAGAGTTGTTCATCTCAGTATTTAGATTACAAGTCCGCACCAAGGTAGGTTTGGTTTGGATACATTACAAGGAAAATTTAGAGTTCAACAGTCATCAACTAAGGATTAGTTGAATACAAAAGAACTAACTGTATGCTATGGAATAATCATAACTGAATTGATATTTGTAAATTAACATCATTCTTTAGGAATAATCTAATAGCATAAACATTGAATAATCATAACATAATTTGCTTGAACAATATTAAGTCAAGGTTATTGAAAATTGGATACTAAGCATGTATAGTGAATAGTAATTTGAACTATAAAGTTGTTCAATACTAGAATATAAAAATATAGTGACTCGCATGTTAAATAATAAGTTACATATTAAAGAAACTTGCTCAATATTAAAATATAAGATTTGGGATACTTGCATCATTATGAGCAACTAGATACAAGAACTTACTCAATAATAGACAATCTAGCTCTACGAAAGTGTAGAGGTAGCAACTTGCAAAATTGTAATTGAATTTGAAAGAAATAACGTACTCAACGAAATTAAACTTGCACAACGAAGTTTTAGGGTTAGAGAACTTGCCTTGAGCACAAACTAAACCTTACAACTTGAATCTCAATACCCTATATATATGTCATCATGACATAATTAGTCACTACCAACATTTTATATATATAAACAAGTATATACATCATGTAGGTTTAATTATCAATTCACATAATTGAATTACGTTAATACTAATACTAGTTAACCCTTGATAACATGCTCATTCTTAGTTTAGTACTACTAAAATCATAATTTAACAGTCAACATAACATTTATTTTCAGACTTTGTATAATTAAATAAAAGCTATCGAGACCATTACTTTAACTTTCATATTGCTTACTACGATTTACATTGTGGGTTGGTATTGTGTACTGCTGTTATGAGACTTAG